>JAUUDW010478115.1:0-12424 GCA_032361385.1 Panulirus guttatus | reverse complement strand
AGGGACCTCAGCACTGAGCCGAGGGGGTTGGGCGTGTTATCCCACCCAGCTCCCACAAGAGCCAGGCTCCACTCTGAAGCTTCTGATTAACGACGCAATGTTGTTTTCAACATCACCTCTACGAAGTGCAAGTTTGGCTAAAGCATAAGCTCTGTCATGCTCACGGAGGCCTACATGAGAGGGAATCCATAACAGTTTGATATGAATCCCTCGAGCAATAATGTCTGAGTGTTTGTGTCTGGCTTCAGAGACCAGCATGTTACAGTCTGATCACAAGGCGTTAAGGGCAAGTAGTGAAGATAAAGAATCAGAGATACTAATCAAACTGTCTGTGGCAGTGATCTCTACAAGCTCAAGATCGATAAGTAAGGCGGACGATTCAGTTTGTAGAGTAGATGCCCAGTTGTTTATTCTTACATTTTTCTCTAATCTATTACCATTGGGCTGGATCACAATGGCAGCACTTAATTAGTCGTCATTTCTGTTTCACCGCATGTCTAATTATATTAATAAGGCCTTCTCCCTTAATGCTAGTGGCTGCTAAACATCCAGGCAGCTTTGGTTAACATCAACATGCACGAGCGGGAGGCTTAGCGTCTACCACTAGAAGCGTACGTCAAGTCGCCAGTTACAGTAGTGGAAGCCTGGTCTTTAGGTAGCTTTAAACGAAGGTTGGATGTGTTTATGGGTTCAGGCGGTTAGTCGTAGGGTGGACAGACTCAGGACCTGCCTAGCATGGGCTAATAGGTCTCTTGCAGTGTCCTCACTTATTATGTTCTTACATCAAGTACTTTCCAGGGTAGAGTTGCTAGGGTAAGGGAGGAGACTCCCTGGGATGGTTTCACGTGGGCTGTTCAAGACCCTATGCCCTCTGGTAACGTCCCTCCCTGGTTCTTGACGTCTCACTTGTGGTCGGCGCCGAGAAACACCAGTTATCAATACAGTTTTCAAAGTGCATGATCATCATGTTGGCTATCAGCAACAGCACTAGACCCCTCCCACTGAAACCACTCCATAACTCACAATCAACCCATGAGTAGAAATTGGTTTCCGGGGTGAGTAGTGAGACAGACAGCCTGAAGCGCGGCTTGATAACTCTACAACCGTTAACAGCAGGTCAAGTACGACCAACTACCAGCACTATAGCAGTGCCTCACGACTCACTTCCATGTATACAGCCCCTGGCCCCGGCAGTATCACCCTATGTCAGCAGTGATCAATATATCAATCTTGTTACTTAACAACTAAAATCAACAAAGAGCATTATAAACCACTCTGATTACCATCCCTTTAAATCTCCTCTTACTCTCGCGATAATAATTACCAACAGACGCTACCGTAGAGCCATGATGGACGAGCGTGGTCAACAAGTACATAGCAGCCAGGAACTGCATGACCCGACCTACTGAACTCCAGCGAACCTGTTAAAAACACGGCAGCTTCTCACAGCGGCCTACTGCCAAGAGGAAGACCTGCCAACTGTGTCAGGAGGCACAGCACCTGGCCAACACCCACACTATCCTGACTCCACCTTCACAAGACAACAGTAAAACAACCACACGAGTGACCAAGTTATCTACGTGAAAGAGGATAAGAGGGAACGGGTGTAGAGTGCAGGACGGGAGCGGGTAGGTGGTGTTAAAGGTGGCGTACCAGGCTTGGGAGCGGTGGTAAGAGTGGATGGATGTTGGCACTGGCCACACGGAAGGTCAAGGCTGCCGCCTCTATGCTTCCCTCACATTATTATCCGCCTTGTATGGAGGCTCCACCTTCTGCACTGGCTCGGTGCATCTGGGTTTCAGCCGTCACAACTGTGTTCCACAACCGCCGCGATGTAACGGGTCTGACCAGGAATATTCATGTGCTGTGAGTATAAATAGCAATCCTCTGGGAATAAGACATGGACCATGGCCATCATGGTGAGGTTCTCGGGCGGCAACACCGGACCACCTTCACTACCACCAGCCCGGTCAACCTTACTCCCACCCTGGCCACCCTTCGCCGTCCTAGGCCTGCCTGCCGTCCTCTGCGTGGTCTACCCACACCACCCGAAGCTTCTAAACCCACGTCCCCTCCAGCACGACGCCACGACCCTTGGGAATGAAGGTTTCATCTTGAGCCTTGCGGTTCATGATGAAGGTTAAGCCAACATACTCGAGGGGCGTACCGTCGTGCTCGAGAGGTTAACATCAGACGTCCTTTGTAACCAGACACCGTATAAAGGCCATCCGCCCACAGACACACACACACACACACACCTTCAGCCACAACCCTTCTAGGATCACACCAACTTCTTCATGAACTGAACTCATAACTTCTGAGGCCATATATACCATGCTTTAAGGCTGCACAATTTCCAACGCAAAAACAAAATATTCTAAACCACGTTCTATGACCACACCTTACTCTAAGGTTATACTATAACCGAAGACCAAAGTATAATCTAAGGCCAAACTATACTCTAAGGCTGCACCATACTCTAAGGCCAAACTATACTCCAAGGCAACTCTATCCCCTGAGGTAATAAAACCCTGTAAAGGCACAGATCCTCAGTCACATAACCCGTATGACCATGAAGCACAAAAAGCTAGGTCACTGCCTAAAGACAGAGCAACCCCTATAGTACCGACCTCTCCTTAACAATCATGATAACCTACATTCTCCAAGGCCTCGTTATCTAGAGCCAGGAACCCCAAGACAACTGCACCTTCTCTGATCACCATCAGTTTACGACCACACACACTTTAAGGTCACGGCACCATCTACGGCTACACACTTTAAAGGCACACACGCATTCCCTCAAGCCAATACACCAACCACGGTCACACACTCTCTTCGGCTACACACCCTTTAAGGACACAGACACACACATTTGAAGGCTAGTCGTCTTCCAGACCAGACACTTTCCTCTGTCAACATGTCTGTACTAATATTGACTCCATAAATAGCCAGTGGCAACACGTGGTACTAGTACTTCTGAGGCAGGTGAGAGTCGCCTGCGGTGTTCTTGTAATCGACAGGAAACAATCCTACCTGGCAATCCTGGCCCTTTCCTTACGGTACTTTCTAATAAAAAAAAAATACTAAAGGACTTCAGAAATATTTACGAGGTTTGGGAACTGGAAACTTATTTTTTTCTTTTTTCTTTCCTTAGAAATAACTGAAAATCACCACGTATTCTCCTTAAAGGCGACTTAACTAAATGTTTTTATTTTCTAAAATTGTGATCATCATTTAACATGACGACACAAGCTCATCCTGGGAACTGGTCAAGTCAACTGGCGAGAGAATAAGAGACCAGAGTGGTGTCGGATGACCTGTGCACTCCACAGGTCATCACCCGAAACAATATTAATCCACACAACTCTTTTCTTTTACGCTGGAGGCTCCAGTCATGGAAAGAAGTCCATATCTAGGCCGGGCGTAAATTGAAATATAGAGAGGACTATGAAAGGGACAAAGAAGAATAAAGGGAAAATATTTATGAATTTTGGAGGAAGTGAAAAACTTGTCTTTTAAAACGTGCTAGGTCATAGCTATTGGGAAAGACATGAGAGGGTCCAGAGTTCCAAAGCTTCGAGGTGGAGGGAGCTATCAAAACGGCCCACCCTTGAGCTGCCAACAGCCACACGGCAATCACGTGTCACAGCAGCATGCCGAGTGGTCTAGCCAGAATAGGGGGCACACAAGCAGCCAGCTCTCAGGGGCAAAAACCAAAGTAATATCTACAAAAAAGGAAAAGGAACCAACACTGCAGCGTAGGGTAAGCGGGTCAAGTTTTGAATTTAGCCTGGGACAGTTTGTAAGTCGGACCGCTTTCGACTCGCATCTCACTCAACTCTTTGTCAAGTAAGATATGCAAAGCTAGAACCACCCCAGATGTGAGAAAAGTACTGCATGCAAGGGCGGACCAATCCTTTGTATAAAACAGAGCAACAGTTCGGAAGAAGTTTCGACGTCTAAACAGGACTCCCAATTTCTCAAAGGCTGACTTAGCTATTTCCGTAATGTGGGGTTTCCAAGAAAGAGTGGATATTATAGTAATACCAAGTATGTTCACTGAGTTAAGAGGTGGATCACAAGCCGTTAAAGGAGAGAGGAAAGTTGTGAGGAATTTTCGATACAGAGATGGGTAGAAACTGGGTTTTATGGGGGGGGAGGTGATCTATCTGCTACCATGGAGATAGATCGGCCAAAGAGGAAGCTAAATATGAGGCAGGGAAGTCAAAGGAGGGGAGCTTAGAGACGAATTCCTGATGCCACTCCGTCAAATGGATATGTCAATGACACTACATAGGGTTCCCCGAAATCTTTCAGGGATGATGACCAAACACTGGAAAGATAGGAAAGAATATCACCAGTCGACTTCATCTTACAGAAGCCTTACCGGTGATCATAGAGACGACTGCGAGATTCAAGATGTCAAAGGATATGGGAGTTGAGGAGGGATTCAAAGACTTTGATATGGTAGATGTCAAAGCAACAGTACGATAGTTAAAGGGGTCAGAACGGTCACCTTTCTTAAGGGTGGGAAGTTCCAACGCATTCTTCCAAGAAGGAAAGAATCTGATTTTTAAACAAAACGAAATAGACGAGCAAGCACAGGTGCAAGTTCCGAGGCACACTTTCAGTCCACAGGGATGGATGCCATCAGGACTATAATCCTTGCTTTTGTTAAGAGAGAGAGCGCATTTCGGACAGGCCGAAAAGAGATTATGGGAAGGGGCATTGGATTAGTAAGAGGAGCATCAGGGGGTGAAGGAAAGTTACTCATCCAAGGTGTAGTTAGAGGAAAAACGGGAACCAGAGATATTTTGTCTACGGGAGAGACAGCTATAGTATCGTCAGAACGGAAGGGTGAAGGAAAGGCAGAGCGACGGAAGTTGTTGGAGATGCCCTCAGCTAAAGACCAGAAAGACCTATCCGTAGATGACGAGGAGATGTTATCGCACTTCCTTTGAATAAAGGAACGCTTAGCCTTACGGATAACGTATTTTTAATACTGTCTACCAGCACGATCAACTGTTTTCATGGGCGGAGGTGTGAGCCCATTGCTTTCCCCACAACTGGGGCAGTGGGCGTACTGCCTTCCCAAAGACTGATAAGGTAGGCGTACCGCCTCCCCAGGACTAGTACCGTCGGCGCATTCCCTCCTCAGGACTAGTAAGGCATGCGTACCACCTCCCCAGGACTGGTGCAGTGAGCGAACCACCTACCCAGGACTAGTAAGCCATACGCATCACCTCCCAAGGACTGGTACGGTATGCGTACCATCCCCAAGGTTGGCATGGTAGGCGTAACGCCACTGCAGGACTGGTATGATTGGCGTTCCACCTCCAAGGGCTGGTAGGGTAGGCGTACCGCCTCCCAGTACTGGCGTGGCAAGCATACCACCGCCCCAGGGCCTGTCCAGCAGGCGCAACACCTCCCCAGGACCAATTTCATGTTGGCGGACGCCTTATGCCTCCGTGGGCGTTGATACAGACACGAGAGGATGCCGGCGAGGGAGAGCCTTCGCGTCCCTCGAGCCTGGTGACTCATCCTCCCCACCTGTACGAAACGGGCCACTCAACACCAACACAGTAACACTAGCAACACATTCCAACACTGACCTCTACCCTTCCAACTGCCCCGGGCGCTGCCACGCTCTAAAACTTCCCGCCAAGGTTACCGCAAAGATTAAACCAACATTAAACCTGGCTGTTCCAGCACCACCTCCCGACGACTTGGTTACCTACAGCGCAACGCTGCGGGTGATCAGCCGGTGTCTAAGGCCCAGCCAACCCTCTGAGCATCACGGTACGACCCTTGGATATGGTGGCCACCATACCTTATGGTCGGTCGCTCACAGACCTTGGCGGATGGTGTTGCGGTTAAGACTTGAGGAAGTGGGAATGGTGCACGATGTGAGGACTGATGTGCGATGCGTCATCGTGGAGACGTGTACCGACCCCCCCCCCCATCAATCCCCTCCCCCCCCCCCCACAAGGGACTGGGGCCCCGACCATGACGTCACACAGGTAAGAGGTCAGTGCGTCACCGCTCCTGCCGGCGGGGCCGACGGTGCCAAGTGCACTTTCTCCAGCCGGCACCTTTGCCTCAACACACTCCCGCAACACCATTTAAGGACAGTGAGTCAATGCCATACAATCACCTGTACGTAAGCAAAGTAAAAGCGGATGGAATGTTTTCCGACAATAATACCAAACTGATTTCCAGGCGTGGCCAGAATTGCAATGGAGTTAAAATAACCAGCAAAGTATAACCCGTCGGGCCTGAGAGCCCGTGCAGAGGATGTTGTACAGAAGACAGTGGTAACATTACTGGGGAGTACCGTTTAAATGTGCGCCAGTGACGAGGGCTGCGTCTTGTGGCGGGAGGTGTGGGCGTGTTCCTGGCGGCAGAGTCCGGGACTTTGGTGAGCGGATGGTAGCCCGGAGAGGGTGCGGCCCAAGAGGTGGTGGAGGGGCAGGTCCTGGCCGGGACACAGCCGCAGCAGAGGACCGAGGCTGGTGGCTCACCCGTCCCCCCCTCCCCCGTAGCCGAGCTGCTGTACAGGCTGGGGGTACGCTGGGGGTGTGGCTGGCTCCTGCCCCCCACGCTGTCATGTGAGGGTCCTGTGCCCATCCTGGGCAAGCGAGCAAACACCACTCCACCACACACCCTCCTCCTCCTCCCACTACAGTGACCATCTACACTCCAGCCTCTGCCGTTACTCGCCTCACCTACACACCAGAAGAACAGCCATGACACGCCTTCAGCTGATCTTCTGCCACCAGCTCCACCCGCTACAGTCTCTCACCAATGGAACTGATGCTTGGCCAGGTAAACCTCCTCCCAACAATATGTTAAACAGACAAACTCCATTCATCTTCTACAGGCTTCCAATGAGGATGGAAGCGTAAATATCATGCATGTATCACATGCATGCAGCTTCCCTCACTGTACATTCCACGGGCTGTTTTCTATCACTAAACTCCAGCCAAACGCTCCAAAATATTCTTCAATATCGTTCACATTTATCTCAGAACGATCTTCACAACAAACAGCTCAAATCACAATCATTTCGACGATATTTCATGACTAAACTAAGGCAGCGCGCCGCTTCTGCGTCGCCCTTTCTCTTCAGCACAAGTTTCAAGTCAACTGGTGGCACCAATTAACGGTATCACACCACCACTATCTTCACCAGGGATATTCTACCGCCCACATCAGACCAATAAGTAGGTGCTCTAATCAAATCCACCGTGCACTGGCTCCTTTCGTTAATATTTCCTTCTCTGCACTTCCACTACATTTCCACGTCACCAGGAGCAGCTCACACACTTCCCAGCTCGGGGAGTAAGACACACGCAAGATGCTGGATGCAGTAGGCGGCTCTGGGGCCGAGAATCAACAGGTGTGCGGAGAAGGTGATGGTGGCGGCGTGGCGGCACGTCAGGTACTGGCAGCGGCAGGAGAGGGCAGGCGTGACAACTGTACCCACTGCCACCACCACCACCACCGCCGCCGCTGCTGCTGGTCCGGACACCCACAATGCACCGACAACCTCTTCCAGCCATATACCGTTAATGTTACGGTTCCCACACCGACACACACGACTCCTCCTCGCCGACGACCCTCCCCCAACTTTACCGCTTCTCATGACACAACCAAACCGCAAATTACATATGTGACGCCGGAGGCAGAACGTTCTTTTTCTTCTTTCAATTTCGTTCTTATCTCGAGGTGAGAAGCTGCACGAGAGAACCCACCCGGAGATAAGGAGATAGCGGTAAGGCGGGGTAATGCTGCTGGGAGGGCGGCGGGCGTGCAGGGGAGGCCAACCACTGCTGTGGTCCAGGTATCAAGCCCAACATGAGCCGACATCCAGAACGTAGCGAGCTGCTGCTGCTGCTGCTGCACGTACAGGACCTCCGCCACGGACGGCGAGTGACTGTAAACTGGCCAGGAACTGCGCACCGACCCTCACGTTCACCACCAGCCAACACACACTGTTGAATTAATGACTGGCACATACACCAGCCCCAGACACGGCTTGTGGCAAAACGATTCATATCAAGTCGGTAAAAGACGCGTGTGTTCAAACATCTCTCGCCTGATCAGAGGCCTACCAAGATGTCTGGCCGGGTTACTCCCTGCTGCTGTTTACCCAGACGGGCTGATAGATACTGGAAAAGCATTACGGCCGCCCCCGGCTGTTTACAGAGAGGTGATGGGGCCGGGCGGGGAGCCGAGTTACAACGCCCGAGGCCATTACCACCGCAGATGACGTCTCTTCCACCTCAAGAACCACCAGATCAACCCCCCTGCCGCCTCGCCTCCCCCGGCATGGACAACTCCTGCAGCTCATCGCATGACGGGTGAAGGAACGTGTGTCAATGAATGAGTGTCAGTCCTTGAGGAGGGAACGGGAGCGGTCGGTGTTTATGGCACGTCAGACGCAAGCCTCAGTGGGCCAAGTGCATCTAGTGACAAGGATCTCCCACAAAGAAGAAGAAGAAAAAAAAACGGTCAACACCAACACAAGGTGAAGCCTCCTCCCTGTACACAGCTGCCCGGGCCCACCTCCCTCGCCGGTGCCCCCGCCCCCCACGTCTTGCTCTAACACAGTCACTGCCACCGTCTTCCACCGGCATGACCACAGACACAACCACAACCTCCCATAACATAACGCTGCTACAACCACAGTCATCGACGGGCACCGCCACTACCACCCGTGTCCACGAGTTCCCCCCCTCCAGGTGCCTCATACTTCCCACCACCTCCTCCCTACACCAGACCACTATACACACCAGCTGTGTCACACCGTGCCGTCTCCACACCAGCGCGCCGCCGCCGGGCCAGCAGCAGCAGCAGGGGGCGGGCAGGCGACATAGGAAACAACCTGGTTCAACAATGGCCTAAGTAAACACGCGTCCAAGGATAACGCAGGCCACGGTCTTATGAAATTAGGGCGCACCACACACACACACACACACACAAGAGCTTCCGTGGTGTAGCAGTTATCGTCGCTGACGCACGGGCCCACCCGGGTTCGAATCCTGGACACGACAGTCAGCCCAAAGCCAACCCAGCTATTCATCCATCCTCCACTTGGGAGCTGATTTATATAATGGTTATCTGCTTAGGTTTGAGCTCTGTGTGTGTGTGAAGTAATTAACTATTCGCACCGCACGGGGAGAGAGTATTATGTTCGTAGGTCCCCATCTCTTGAACATTCTCTACAATCATACAACTTAAATCTACGAAAGCTGTCTGTTCACCATGTCCTCAGTCGGTCTGTTCCATTCATCTACCACGCTTATACTATAAAAGCATTTCTTTACCTCATTTATATTTGTTTCTCACTTAATTTCATGTATGTCCTCTGGTTTTCTCTCCCTACATCTCACGAAGAACAGTTAAACGTCTACATACTCGATCTCAGGTGACACCTCACTTTTTTCCTCCAAGGTGTGCAAATTTAAGACCTGCTTAGCTTTCTTAATTCTGGTACCGACTTTGTTGCCCTCCTCTGGACCTCTCTATTAGTTTTTTGTGCTTCTCTAGGCGCAGTGACCAATCTTGCGATGCATATTCTAGTTTTGGCCTTGCGTAGGATAAGAACAGCCAGCTGAATATTCCCTTGTAAGCTATTCTGATATTTGCCAGCTGACAGTTCTGTCTCCTTCACCCCTTCTCCTAATATGGGACTCTGGCGACAGGTTAGGGACGATGTCAACCCCCAAGTCCTTCTCGCTCACAGAATTCTACAGCTTATTTTCTGGGGGATAATAGTCATAGTGATGTCTTCTTTGACTTTGTCCCATCGCCATTACATTTGTTCGGAATGAATCTAATCAACCACGTAAAAGACCAACTATGAAGTCCATTTAGGTCCCCATGTAAGCTGATGTAACCCTCCTCACTTACCTCATGACTTCTGCATCATCTGCAAACATTTTCCGGAAGGAGTCCATAGCTATAGGCAAGTCGTTTACACAGATCATGAAGAGTAGAGTTCCCAGAACTGAAGCCTATGGTACCCCACTAGTCACCTCGACCCAATTTGGAGAGGACTCCTCTGACACGCGTCCTCTGTTCCCTTCCAATGAGATATCATATTCATTGAAGGAGTTTCCCCCCAAATTCTTTCCAGGTGATTCAGTCTCTTATCAGCTTATCATAAGGAACAGTGTCAAATGCTTTCTGGCAGTCCAGATACAAACAATCCACCCAGTCTTCCCTTCCGTCTAAGACAGAGCTCACTATTTCGTAGAAATCTATAAATTTTTGTTATACATGACCTACTTTCCCTAAAACCTTGTTGTTTCTCCCTTGGGTAATTTCAACTCTGTGGAGAGTTATCCACATACTCTCTAATTATCTATTCTAAACCTTGTCAGTAAGACCGGTCTGCAGAAACTGGGAGTCCTGTTTAGATGTCGAAATTCCTTTTCCTGTGAACAGTTACTCCGTTTTTATAAAAGAGTGATCCGTCCTTGCATGGAGTACTGCTCTCACATTTGGGATGGTTCTAGCTCTGATTCCTGACTTGACAGAGTTGAGTCAAAAGTGGTCCGGCTTATCAACTTTGCCAGGCTAACTTCCAAACTTGACCCCCCCTTGCATTACGCCGCAGTGTTGGTTCACTTTCCCTCTTGTGTAGGTATTATTAATTTGGTTTTTGCTCCAGAGAGCTGGCTGTTTGTGTGCTGCACAATATTCGGCAAGTTGTTACGTCACATGATTACTGTGTAGCCGTAGGCAACTCAAGGGGAGGCCGCTTTGATAACCATTTCTTTCCCTGCACGTCGAGGCTCTGGAACTCTCTACCTTCTGTCTCTCCCAACAACTGTTACCTGGCATATTTCAAAAGTTTTTTCTTTTATTTCCTCCAAAATTCGTAAATATTTTCCCTTGTTTCTTCATTTTACCTTTCATTATTCTCTTTACATTTCAATTAAGACGCGGCCTTTAGTATTTGACTGGAACCTCCAACGTGAAAAAAGTGTGGTACTTGGTCCTGTTCTATAAGCAGTGTGGAAGGAACCTGGTCTGTCCTCCAACCGTCCGTGTGGTACCTGGTCCCTCCCATAACCTTCCATGTGGTACCAGGTCACTCCTATAACCTTTCGTGTGGTACCAGGTCACTCCTATAACCTTCCGTGTGAGATCTGATACAGCGTGTAATCTTCCGTGTGGTATTTAGTCCAACCACAACCTGCCGTCATAATCATTATGATGAGAACAATGATGGTGATAACTGATGGTGATACTGTTTATCAGTATTATGTTTACCTTCTTGACACAATTAACGGTAAAACTAGCAAACGTTTTGCAATGCACCCCACACAATGTTACGCAGTGGATACTACAGCATGATGATAATCTAAGGCTGGATAGGATACCAGAGCATGATGATAATCTAATCTATAACACATACAATACATTCACCATACACAGCACTCAAAATATCTAAAGACAACTTACATGAGAATCGTTAAGTTCTTTTTCGTTAGTCAGATACACTAGGCCTCTGTTTGGCACGGGCCACCGCCGGAATGACGACCCATCCGAAAACTCAGCAGAAGGCGTCAAGGGAGAGTCAATCAGAA
Source organism: Panulirus guttatus (assembly GCA_032361385.1). NCBI lineage: Eukaryota > Metazoa > Arthropoda > Malacostraca > Decapoda > Palinuridae > Panulirus > Panulirus guttatus. Next base: position 824 of record JAUUDW010478115.1, on the reverse strand, counting down.
TAGTGTCCCGCACCAGCCAGGATAGCTATGTCTGTCACACCGACGTCAGCATGTATTAGAAGTTAGTTATTCTATAACAAGGGTCTGCCTCCCTTGCTGTATAATAAAGACGTGTCCTAGGAAACTTGTCTCTTAAATTAACGATATATAACTCCTTCGGTCGGTAAGAGTGCATGGAAAATCCCATAATCATCTACTGGTGACTATAAGTTCAACAGTCAACCACGAACATACACAACCATAAAAATTACTGTGTAAAATATTTCAATGTGGCAACGAAATAATCAAACTGAAAAAGATAACCATAAAATAATTAATAATAATAATAATAACAACAACAATAATAATAATAATAATAATAATAATAATAATAATAATAAGAGTGAGGAATCAGGGCGCAGCGTGGAGACGAGATTCAAGACATCCGTCCGTCACCTTCAGAGACGTACGAGAATATGAGTGGGACAAACTGGCAGCAGGCACGTGCCCGAGTGCGGCATCACCAGCCATGATATCATCACGACATCTGCGACTGACATCCTTTCATCTAGATTCATCAAAACATCCATTCCTCCACTGCTGCTGTGATATGTCTGTAAAGCTTAAATAAGATTCATATATTCTCTTCATAAAATCGTCAAAGACGGATAATCGTCACGCTAGCGGATAAGGTAGGAACCTTCAGCAAAACATGAACACACACAATAACCTCAAAGATAATAATAATATTAATAATAATAATAATAATAATAATAATAATAATAATAATAATAATAAAACAATAATAATAATACAAACAATAATAATATTATCATTATCATCAT
>JAUUDW010478005.1:0-12424 GCA_032361385.1 Panulirus guttatus | reverse complement strand
CAGTGTGGCAACTGAGACCAGTCCAGCTGGACCTTCTGGCTGCTGAATTCTTACAAAGTTCCGGCCGCCACTTTGATTGTAACCAGTGAAAAACGTTTTAAGCTTTTAGAAAGTCCTCTACGTGTCAGCCATTATGTAGAAAGGGACCGGGAAGGGATCGATGGAGTGGAGGGTATTTAACACTCTCCAAATGCACTGAAAAGTCTCCTTTTCTCTGGAGAGAGAGAAAAGTAAATGATAATATGAACTAACTTTCCTCACTATCTTTCTTACGTCTATGTAGAAGAAAAATACATAACAGCTATAAGCATGGCAATGATGATTCTTGAAATGATTCCTCAAATACAAATAAGAATTTGCATTTACTACTATCTGCATTCCCAGGTCAGCTGAGAACATTATTACTATATACATTACTGGACGTATTAACATATAGTGTATTACCTTGTAACACACTTTTACATCTTTACTTGTACTTGAATGAAACAATGAATAAGTAAGACATAATGAATCTGTTTATACTTTGATTTATGTTATCCAATACATAAAGCCAATCTGGCCAGTCTACACGACAGTAATGGTGCAGTGCAGTAAGGGCACACTTGGAGCGTTGTGCACCAACAGCATTCAGCAGCAGCTCTGCAGATGGTTACAACACAACTCAGCAGAGCTGCAGACGACCACAACACAACACAGCAATGTTCCTAGTTGCCACAACTGAACACAGCTGTGTTGCAGATGGCCATAATACAAAACATCAGTGCTGCAGATGGCCCTAATAGAACACAGCAATGTTGCTAATGACCAAAACACAACACAGCAGTGCTGCAGATAGCCACAGCACAACATAGCATTGGCCACCTCGCCACCATCCCCAGTAAACATTGTACTTATTGGAAGCGTGGTGCTGCTCCTACTTAGTTTACCCAGATGGAATTCCAATATGTCAGGTGGCTGTTGACGGGGCCAATATGACCAGCGGCCGGAGGATAACTCACAATATGTCGGGTTGTAACTAACCCTAGGTGCCTCAGACACGAGACTATAGTGCCATATTCTAATGTGGTTTAAGTTTACTTCAACATTTGCACGCACATCCTGGGTGCTTTCCTGGTTAGTGCTTGCCCTTTCCCAAGGCACACGGACAAACATACAGAAAGTTTAGACCAATTATTGTCCCTTCACGTATCACACGATTAAATGTATAAAGAACGAATAAAATCCTTGGATTCATAAGGACGGCTTTCAAACTTAACTCTAAGGAAATCACCACCTCTCTTTACAGTTTCTTGGTGCATATCTATCTTGATTACTGTGTTGTTTTGGTTACCCTACATGAAAAATGACATCGACAGAATGGAGAGAGTACAGCGTCGAGCTGCCAAGAGTATTCCCAGAGTGAGAAACAAATCTTATGAAAGTCGACTGAGCTACTTAAAACTACCTGGCTTAGAAAAGAGAAGGTTAAGAGATGATCTAATACAAGTATTCAGAAATATCAGAGGCTTCGATAATTTCGATCAAACAAACTGGATAAGATTTGATTCGTCTGATCTTATTCGCAGTATTGGGTACAAACTCGTGGGCCAACGTTTTAACACGAATGAGGCAAAAAACTCTTCGCACAACAAAGTTGTAAACACATGGAATGATTTACCAAGTAGAGCGGTTCAAAGCAGTGCTATAGATACATTTAAGAATAGGGTTGATGAATATTTCGTCTAACGTCCACAATAAACATTATTTGTGCGTCCTTATTCACACAAACAGTTTCCAGGTTTTTCTTTTTTAATAATTTTTTGCCTTTCTTTTCGTACCGTAATAATATGAGTCTGATTATCTTCCACTGTCACCAACAGCCTATAAAGGATCCAGTCGTGTGTTGCTGTATGTGCTTCCTTATATGTATATATTTGGGAATTGATAATGCATCGGCATGTTGGCAAATGACACGCAATTTCGCCCCTGAAGCAGACCAACGGGCCAACCTTATGTTGTTGCCGAGGGAGACATGAATCACTAGGGTACGTTCATATTACGACTGGTATTGGCAATGCTCAGGTGGTGCACACGTCAAGGAGGCTTCCACAGGGACCCCCAGTATGCATTTATTGTTTCTACAGTTCTTGATGACCTGACATTACTTCTCAACTAAAACAGGACCAGTGTTTATTGGCCCTACCGAGTATAGCGTCAGCCATTACCTCTGTGATCGATATAATCCCCCTTGATGGGGTTTATGAGTTGTCTTTGGTATAGGTAATAACCAAGTTCGCCGGTGCAAGTGTAGTGTACAGCATGAGATATTTCCTTGAGATTATCTAACTGATGACAAACTGGAAACCTTGTTTTCATAAACAAACTGGATACAAAAGCCAGATTTACCTCACATGAATAATGTACCGTTGCCATGATAGTTTCTTGTGTGTTTGAATAGTTTCACCTTCGCTAACTGGCTCCACCAACAATCTAGTATTGGTCAGTTTGTAATCTAAATAAAAGAGAGAGATAAGCAAAATTTATAGCGAGATAACATAAAGACACAAATTCCAACAAAATCTTCCACAAATTTGGTAGACGAAACTTAAGATTTCAGGAAAGATGTCGTTGTTAATCGAGAGATGGCATTTAGGACAACAGAGTAGAGGCCTACTAACAGGTGATAAAAGATATCAAGTACTGGACAGATTATGGTTATATGAATACTACTGTATAGAGAAAGAGGTAATGACGTGAAAAGTGATAAAATCAAGAAAAAGATCTGCTGAAATGAAGACACTATTTGGAACCCTAATATCAACACATTGGCGTCTTTTCCTCCTAAACTGTCCCCAGCATATGAGATTGAATTATAACAAACGTAGCTACACTTAAAAAGCAGAGATAACGAGATCAGATAAAGCTTCTGTGGGTGACAATGTATTCTAATCGACCTCAGATCATTGTGACTTACTTTGAATTGCAGGAGGAAGTATATTACTCTTTATAGTAAGTATTCCAACCCTCATGATGGCGTTACTGATATACCACACCCTCCAGCCCTGACAAGTATACGATTTGAGGAAAGTGTGCACGTCAGCCTACGTGTCAGTGATATGTAACCGCAATGACATGTCAACGTAATCCGGATGAGGACTGGTGGATATCCTTCCCCTGCAGGATACGAATTATAATCATTGCCAAGTGAACATCACTGCTTCCAAGTATTCCATCTCCGTTAAAACATTACAACGGGTTTCTTTTCTTCTACTTTGGACTGTTTCAGATGCAGAGCAGAGAGAAGAACAGAGGCTCATTAATAAGAGAGTTCTGATAGTCTTCCGCGGAAAGTAGATATAAATATATGAAAATTATATAAAGTGGAGGAAACTGAACTGTAATATATGAATGACGGGAAAGCCAATTAGAATCAGGAAGAAGTAGGCAAGCCAGTAGAGATCTACGAGAGATGGAAAAACAGTAGGAGTCTATCGGAGGTGGGATCTTAAAAAGAGGCAGAGAGAGAACCTAACACGATCTGAAAAATAAATCGATGAAACTATTGATATGGATAACTCAAGCATACCAAAAGCAGAAAAAAAAATAATCATCAAATCACAAAGTACAACAAAGGATCACGTAACGAATCACTGAGTCAATAGTTTATGATATCATGTTATCCTGGTAATAGATTTTTGAAGCATTTTTCATCTTGCCTTCAAAGACGTTTTCTGTTTCATCGAGATTAGCCAGGATTAGGCGTGTATTCCCCAGAGAGTATATCCATTCCTCATGGGAAGTAGAATTCCTACTGTATAAACGAAAATGGAGCCAACTCAAATGGTTGATAGGAAAACAAATCCGGTATTTAGCATCTTGTGAACATTTGTTGGAACAATGTCTGACGACGGCATAGAACGCGCCAAATACACTGAATTTTTGCCATCGATCACCAGACATTTAATAAATCGTTTGTAGATAGGCTTGCTAAGAGGATGTTTGCATCGGGATCGGTAGCTTCCCGTTCTACTAAACTAGTTTATGAAAACAGCAACGAAGCTACATACATGGATATGAAGAAGCACTTAGAAAGTTTAGATCCTGTAAACTGGCCCACTGATCCTGACATTTGCTTTGGTGATAAAGCCGTTCGTTGCCTGAGTAAACAGTTTTGAGCGTCAAGAACAATTCAGCGCTGGAATTTCCACAGTAAATGGATGATAGAGGGTAAAAAATCCCATGACAACAAAAGCCGTAACTGTCTGTCATCAATTAATTAATCATATCAACAAACGAATGTGAGCGGTCATTCAGCTGCATGAACACTACTATTAGTGCCACAAGAAATTGTCTCGGCATCGATACTAAATCATGCCTGCTTTTCTTCAAGCTAGCTGGGACACCTCATCTCATCTTCGAGCCTGAGGAGCATGCGAAAATATCGATCCAAGAGGGAAGACTCAACGCAGATGAAACAGCATGCCAAGCGCGGAAACCAAAAGCATAAATTCTACGAGGTTAAGAATGCTTTAAAAGCTATTTCAATGGCAAGAAAATGTGCTGACGTGTTCTAAATATTCCTGAATATACATTACATATCACTAATTGATTTGTGTAATTTTGCTAATAAAATATCTGTTATAATTTTCATGAACTTGAAAACTAATAATCATACTGAAGAAAAGAGCTTCCAAACTGTGAATTATGAACCAGTATAAACGTATGTAGAAGCTGCTTCATGGAAGCCATAACTAAAAACGTTACATACGCTGTTTTTGCCAACTCTTTCAATGCGTCGTTGTCATGTTTAAAGCAATATAATCAGTATTACTATCACATGATACAATGTGTAGGTTAGAAGAGCTAGGCATATTCCTCAAGAACTACAAACAATGAAATACGCTACCACCATTTTATGCCTGAGTGTAACCCCAGTTCTCGTTTTCTGAATCGATAATATGTTACCCAAGTCCATAGGTTTGAAGCACTTATATATCATCCCCTGGATGATTGAAAACCTAGAAATACATAAAAAATGATCACCAAACAGCCTTCAACATATTACCCATAACTGATAGAACATGATAGCCAAGCCGCGTGCATCATATTACCCATAATTACTTGATCGCCAAAGTGCAACATATTGCATATAGTTGCAAAAAAAAAGAAAAAAGATCCCAAACAGCGTGAAATATACAACCTATTTAATGAAACATGATCGTTAAACAATGTACAACATATAACCTAATATTATGCATGAAACATGATCACCAAACATCATGCAACATTACACCAATATTTGTTGAATCATAATTGCTAAACAGAGTACATCATTTCATGATTGTTGAAAAATGATCGCAAAAGCAATATTCAACATATAAACAATAATTGCTTAAACATAATCCCCACACAAGGGGCAACATTACCTGTTATTTCTTAAATATGATTAACAAACAGCATACAATATATTACCTATAACTGACTAAACATGATCCCAAACAACGCGCAACATATAACCTATAACTAATGAAACATGACAGCCAATCAAGTTAACAAATAAGTAATGATGTTACTCATCTTCCGCCGGCCTGCAGGTCTAGGGTTGTGACAGCCATCAGTCACGAGTGACGAGATTTTCAAGATTCGTCACTTTTACGATATTTCCAAGTGGTCACACTATATTCACCCACTGTATATATTTTTCAATGCTATATTATATTCACGCACTTTATCATCACCCTACTGTGCAAATAGTTCACCATACTGTACAACATTTCTGTATAATCTGGCAGTTTTCGTTATCATTTTACAGCTTTTTCCACCGTTTCAAATCATGAGTCAATACTCACTGTTTGGTAGACGAGTAATAAGTGAGTACAGGCAAGAGCTCTGGGGCACCTGCCCTTTCCAAAGTACACGTCACTCTGACATGACCCACACGAGAGTAGAGGTTGCACTAAATTTGTACATTTACCACTTTCTAGCACAGTCAAGTTGATTCTCCAAAAATATACTTTGCATCACTTGAAACGTATGTGATTCTCTTTTTTCTCATCTTATGTTTTTGTTGAAAATATCGCCCTATAATTTTCCGTGATCTGATCACAGTCTTTATGTAACATATCACACACAAGCTGTACTGCACTGTACGTGACCTCCGTCTCGCTTCACCTGAGGTCAGGGTAGAAATGACGGTTATGACCTGGTCCTGGGTGTGGGCAGGGCCAGTTAACTATGCCATGACCAGCAATTTGACCATCGTACCCGTAGTTTGGCTGGGTCATTGTTGACAATGACAATGAAAAAGTTGACAATGGATAGCTTTTTTAAACTTACCAATAAATGTTACTCATTTTTCAGTTGATTACTATAATTGGTTGGGCTTATACCTATGGACCCCCGCAAACGTTAACAATGGCAAACGTGTGGACGAAACAGCGGTGTCGCGGCCGATGTACAGAGGGGCTTAACTCTTACACGCTGGGGTTAGATGACGTCATGCTGATAATGGAGACGTCAGGTGTACCGGTACAGCAAAGCACGCCTTAGAGGTACAGTAGTTAACCTGAAAGTATAGCAGAAGACAACATAGAGGTACAGAAGAAGAGAACATGAGGGTACAATAGAAATCACCCTGGAGGTGCACAGAAGAGACTTGGAGGTAAAACAGAAGAGAACCTGGAGATACAATAGAAAAAAGCTGGAGGAACAGCAACAGGTAACCTAAAGGTACAACAGAAAACAACCTGGAGGTGCAACAGATGACACCTTGGAAGTACAACAGAAGACAGTCTGGAAGATACAGCAGAACCCGACCTGCAAGTACAGAAGAATACAACCTCAAGGTAGAATAGAAGACGACATGCAGGCATAGTAGAAGATAACCTTATGGTACAACAGAAGACAGCCTGGAAGTACAGCAGACGACGTAGAGGTACAGATAATGATGCTCTGGGTACACAGCGGAGGACAACTTGGAAGAAAGCAGACGACATCCTAGAAGTACATAAAAAGGCAACGTGGAGCTACAAAAGAAAATGACCTTAAGGTACAGCAGATGACGATCTGGATGTACACCAAATGACAACCTGGATGTACAGCAAGCGACAACCTGGAGTTACAGTAAAAGACACTGTAGAGGTATGGCAGAAGACGAACTATAGATAGAGTAGAAGACGACATGGAGGTTCAGCAGATGACGATCTGAGTGAACAGTAGATGACAACCTGGATATTCAACAGAGAACAACCTGGAGGTACAGCGGAAGACAGCCTGGAGGCGCAACGGAAGACGGCCTGGAGGTGCAGCGGAAGACGGCCTGGAGGTGCAGCAGAAGACGGCTTAGAGATGCAACAGAAGACGGCCTGGAGGTGCAGCAGAAGACGGGCTGAAGGTGCAGCAGACGACGACCTGACGGTGCAGCTGAAGACGGCCTGGAGGTGCAACAGAAGACATACAGGAAGTACAACAGAGGACATCGTACAGGTACAGAAGATGATGGTCTGGGTGGGTGGCAGAGTATAACCTGGACGTACAGCATAAGACAACTTGGAGGAACAGAGAACGACACTTTGGAGGTACAGATCAAGACATCCTAGAAGTACAACAGAAGATAGCCTGGAGGTACAGCAGAAGACGACCTGAGATACCCATAGCAGAAGACGGTTTGGCGATGCAACAGAAGAAATCTTAGAGGTGCAGCAGGAGGACAACCTGGAGTTACAGCAGAATACAGCCTGGAGTTAAAACAGAGGTCACAGTAAAGATACAGTAGATGAAAACATGGAGGTACAGCAGAAGTCAACCTAGAGGTACAGCAGAAGACAACCTGGAGGTAAAGATGACGACCTGGGTTTACAGCAGAGGACAACCTAGATGTATAAGGGAAGATGCCCTTTAGGTACAACAGACGAAGCCCTAGAGGTATAGCTGACGATGACTTGGAGTTGCGGCAGAACACAAACTGGAGGTAAATTACAAGACAACCTGGAGGTAGAGCAAAGGACACCTTGGGGGTACAGTAGAAAATATTCTGAAGGTACAGATGAAGTTAACCTGGAGGTACAGCAGATGAGTATTTGGATGTACATCATAGTCCAGCCTGGAGGAACAACAGAAGACAAACTGGAATAGTTTTAGCAGACAACCTGGAGGTACAGATGAAGTCGACTTGGGAGAACGGAAAACACCTTGGAGGCAACACAGTAGCATCCTGGAAGTTAGACAGAAGACTACATAGAAGTATCATTGACAAAAACCTAGAGATACAACAGATGACATCCTGCAAGCACAGTAGATGACGACTTATATGAACAACAGATGACGATCTGGAAGTACATCAGACAACCTGGTGGTACAACAGAAGACGACCTGGAGTTACGGCAGACGACGACCTTGAGGTAGAGTAGACTACTTCATAGAGTTACATCAGAAGAGAACACGGATATTCAGCAGATGACAGCATTGAGGTACAGCAGACATTCTGAAAGTAGAGCAGTAAATTTCCTGGAAGTGTTGTAGAAGACAGCCTGGAAATACATTATAAGAAAATCTGGAGGTACAACAGAGCACACATTAGAGGTAAATCAGAAACAAAATGGAAGGATAGCAGAAGACAACCTACAGATATAGAAGATAACGACCTGGGTTTAAGGTTGAAGACGACCTGGAGACACAGCAGAAGACAACCTGGAGATATAATAAAAGACAGCAGGTTACTACTTGTAAGGCTCACCAAAGGGTCATATAAAAGTACAGTAATGTTATGAAAGAATTATCATTAGATATGGACGCATCCGATAAAACGCGTAGGACAGACTAAAGAAACATATCATAAAACACATTCCACGAAACGTATGAAAAGCTGGTGGAAATGCCCAAAAGATAAAGAAATCTCGGTGTATGTAATTCACAGAATATATTATGTAGAGTGAACTGCAAAAGATGATTATTAAAATCGTAGTATATTTCTGTGCTTTAATAAAAACATCTTAAAGGATACGTCATCAGGCAGGCCTATCATGGAACAGGAACGTAACAACATCAATAGACTTTCACAAAAATATAGATACAAAAACGCAAAAGTTTACGTGAAAACTTCTGCTGAAATCCAGGTTTTAGGCCGGGTGATTCCCACCCGCTCAGGGTTTCGGGGTCTCGATGTGCTTCACGCTACCACCAAACATATTTACATTTTTTTGATAAAATACGTTCTCTCTGATATAAGATACAATTTTCTTTTCAGCAAAATGATCCTGAAAAACTCATTTAGACTATCTTGTAAATAAACGTATATGAAAAAGTGGATATCTCGACATGGAATCACGTGATAAAAGTATATTCTAACATTCATTCTATGTGAAACCGTATAGCTTCAACGTAATTTATAGATAACGTAACCATTCGCTTATATTTTCTATAAATATCATTACAAATAAAGCATAATAAGAATCTGAGGATAGATTATATGGTAACATCACCACCCACTTGCGTCCTGGGCTTCGAGGTCTCGTTCAGTGATTCACCGCTAGCGTCAAACATGTCTATGATTTCAGTGAAAAAAATTGCTTACCCCGTCAAGGTTATCCAACATCCTCAGTACGACTTCTCTCTCCAAATGGACAACACTGTAATATTTTTCCTCCATTTTCTGGCTATTGTGACGAATTCCTGTAATCTTCATGGCCTCAACAACTATATGTTTGCACTTTTTCAATGTCTGTACACCAGATGGGGATGCTTTATGATTATTAACCACTGTTCTTATATCAGCTGGTATGTCAACAGTTTTCTTACCGTAACACTGAGGTAACACTAACCTTAAAACGGGCTTAAAATAACTATACAAACACAAACACACTGGCTACATCCCTACATCGCCAGTGCTTAGGGTTAACTGACAAAAACGTCACAACTCACAAATTTGAACCAAGGGGAATATATCTAAGAAGTGTAAGTACCCAAGGTAACTAAAATCTTTATGAAGTAGTCAAATATTGCCACTAACGCCATCTTTTGGTGAAGCTCGAAGCTTGTATAGGAGAGTGTAGAGAACAGTTACCGTAAATTAAACTTTCGCGTGAGTGACACATTATGTAAAATGAACTTAATGAGAAAACTATCTTATCCTTATAATCAAAACTTTCGTTAATTTTGATCACTGCATACACACATTTACAATTTTCATGTGCTATTGTGACCATTAACACTAAGTTTTGGAATCTTTCGAAATTCGGTGGAACTTGAGATGATTGTGCACAGTTCTACTTTTTCTGCATGCAGAAGGGGTCTTCCACCCACGTAGATCTATGCCATAATATGTGCCATCATCGTCTTCTCTGCCGAAACTATCAAAACAAAATGACATCAGAGGACGACAGTCACACAAGATCCGATTATTGTGACGCTATGTGGCCGCTGAGGTAGCAACTAGAATTGATACAGTATTAGATATCGCGTTCGCTGTACATTAGCACCACATCAGTCTGGGAGAGTAAAATTTATCAGATATATTTTCCTTGGTCGGACAGATATGCCAGCCGTACGATCAAAGGTCACTGGCAAAGCAAAGAACACGTATGAAAGCTAATGACACAAAAGAAAACCAGAATTCAACTTATACACAATACTTCATACGTACTTTCACGTGAGACAACCCTGCGAGAGTTACGCTACCTTGGGGCCCAAGGCACCATATCAAAACCATCAAATCCTCATACTTAAAAATAAGCATGAAACTATAACGCTATACACAGGTCTTATAGAAACTGGTCACGGAGTCAGTAGCATGTTGGGTTACCATTCAGTAACGCTCTTGTGCAATCTGTTTCTAAATATTGTACAAACCCCACTCCCCTTCATCATTTTACGCCCTAATAGTCACACACATTTTCAAAGCAACTCATCTGTTGATAAAAGCATATCCAGCTGTGAAGTGTCTAGTTCACGAAGTGCATTGAAAGGGTCTTTTCATCACTAGTGACTTACCTTTTGTGTACTGAACATACTGAAGGAATTCATCTGGTAAGTAGTCCTCCAGGTCCTCTGAATACGCCTATTGCAACCTTGAGGACATTTGACCTATTACTGTGGTATTAGTTCCCTCAACAATGCTCACGTCAGACAGTACACCGACACGGGTACTGACAGCTTAATACAAAGCCTTTTCCTGGTCAGTTCTACAGTCGGATGATCAACGATGGTGTTAAAAACACTGGTGTGAAATTTGTTTCTTGCTGATTGCGGCTGAGTTTTGCTTCCATTTTCCTTAATACACCTTATCTTCCACTAGCAACTCACCTTCCTGTTCGTAGCTGCAAAAGTGAGATCAAATTCCTGTTACCCATGCACTTAATGTCATACACTTTGGCAAAGGTCAAAGTGTACAATCCTTCGCTTGCAACAGCTTCCTGTCATCAGTGGTGTATTAAGGATTGTAGGACCCTGAGGCCAAAATATTCTTGCTCCTCCTCCACCCCTTCCTTGGGTTTTTTGGATAATACAATGAAACTATGTCTAATATACATAGTATTTACTTCTAAATGTCAAAACACAAGCTTTGAACACTTCCAAATACTTGGCATGTTTGACATAATAATGAAATCATAAAGGAATGATAATTCATGGAAAATCGGATTTTCTCATTTCCAGAGCCGCCCAGGATATTAAGCCCATGGATAACCTACAGAAAATCTAGTTCTCTTTTTCAGAGAGAGATAAATACTTGCTGACTTACTGATTTACTTGCTTACTTACCTGTAATGACGATACCTTTAAGCTCAAAAGACATCAGCGTAGTTTTCATAGGTTATATACTCTCAGATAATTTTTCTTATTAGGATATTGTGTAAACTGAAGCTTCAAGGAAATCATCAAGATGTTATTTCACCTTCGGTGACGATGATTTTCTTTATGTGATTTGTAAAATATTCCTGAAATGAACGTGAATTTACAGCAAAAGAATTTATCAGAGGCCATTCAAATGGTCATTCATAACTATGAGGACTACTTGTATCGGAATGAAATTCTTCCTGGGTTACTCACAATAAATGCCTCACCCTGGGTGCTTCACCTTGAACCAGTGTTGGACGAGGCCAACCTCCACCATCCACCGGGTGCCCTGGTCAAACTTGTACTTCCAGGGTGTGTTCTTAGGGAAGTACCACGATATGTAGCTTTGTTGAAACTGCTCCTTCACCAAGTACCAATTGGACAACTGAAAGTGTTGGTTAAATATCTGGCTGTTATGTTCCTTGACTTTTTCTCAAAGATTTCCGAGCATATCTTCACCACCAACTCAGAAGTAGAAGGTTAATCTGTACGTGCTTTAAGACGACAGAGAGTTATATTGGGTTTTAATCATCTAGAGCATTTCGAGAGAGAGAGAGAGAGAGAGAGAGAGAGAGAGAGAGAGAGAGAGAGAGAGAGAGAGAGAGAGAGAGAGAGA
>JAUUDW010477894.1:0-12425 GCA_032361385.1 Panulirus guttatus | reverse complement strand
ATTTCAATGACTGGAGATACTGAAGCAGAGTTAAAGTAAAATCTTACCTATATAGCATCGAAAATAAGAAAAATTTATCTTGCTTGGAGAAATTACATGGTTCTTAATTGGTTCTCTCAATTTCTGGAAGTGTTTTACTTATCTTTCCCTACATTTCCCTCTAAACATCATAAACCTCACCACTATCACAGTCATAGTTGAAAGATAAAAAATAATGTTCCAGACTCAACTTCCCTAGTTCAAATCACTTGAGTGAATGAGATGCCATTCTGAATAACTTCCATAAAGGGTAAGGGGTCCAATGATATGCATTTCAGTAAAAGCCTAGAATAGAGGCACCATTTTTAAAGGTTTGGTATCTTATTTTTCTCTTATGTTTCTGTGTTGCTACTGTAAGGAATGATAAGTGTGTAGAATTATACTGTATTCCCTTTAAAGGCATCCTTCAACATTAAATCAATAATGGTAGACTTATGAATAATAAGGAAAAACATGGGGCTAATATATAAAAAATGTGGAAATCAAGGGATATATACTTTTAAAATTACTTTTAACATTTAATGATATCATTGATCAAAATGTCCTCATTATTATTAGATAATCTTCCAAAAACATGTAGAGTATTTCACATTTCTAATATTTTCATTTGTTTGGTTGGAAATGTAAACAGTGAGTTTAGGGACCTAAAAAGAAAATAAAAATAAGATCCTCTGCTGAAAAGATTTCAACAGGCCCTAAAGTCACACAGACATCTGAACTCACTTGGACTGTCAGAGTGAAACATTATGAGGCATCATGACATTCAGTAAAATGCATTTATAATAAAGGTTAAGAGGCATCTCTTGTTTTATTAAAACACCCTCTGCTTTGTATACTGACATACGAACCAGATAAAGCTCTACAGAATCTGCAGAAGTGCCAGGTGAATGTTTGTCTAGTGTGCTCTGAGGGTCACTCACACTATGCATGATTAGGGTGTCACAAAGATGAAATCCAGCCTCCTGTTCATTTACTATTTGTTCTGTAACACAAAAATATTTCTTATAATGGTTTGCACTCATTCATTTTCCCTTTCTCTACCCCCCTACTTTCCCTCTACTTCAAAGCCCTGCCCACCTTATGAAATATAAAATTACATCGCGATATAGGAGGTCCACCTTAAATTCCAAACCCTATGTTAGTGATGCTGTCCTGAAATTTTCGTTCATTTATAACAACTAGAAGATAACGTCCATAAACTAAGAAATTACCTGCGTTTCTTCGTAATTTATATATCTGTCTGTGGTGCCAAAGACACAATCGAATCAATTACTGATGCTGGGGAAAAAGGTATTCCTACTCCTGCAGCAGCCACTTATTCTACTCTAATAACACTACCCTCCCTGGTAAAACAACACTTATTTTCCATAGGTAAGTGAAATTGCAACACTAAATTTGCAACTTTACCCAAAATCAAATACAAATCAATGTCACTAGAAAGTTAAGATAAAGTAAATGGTTTAGTTAAGAATTCAAATTTGTTATGGTGGTCATGTTATGATGAGGGATAAAGGACTAGACTATTTTGTGCACTACGGATTAATTCAATTTACATTTATTACATAACTGAAGAGAATATCTAATTGTCTACATATTTCACATATACTCATATGGAATGATGGGGAATGTGAGCTAAAATAATTGTTTCTCCAAAAACCTGTTGCACTTAACTTTCCATCTCAGTAAATAACCCTTCGCCTTGGACAAATGTGACCCACAAATAACTTTATAAAACGAGACAAAATATCTTTTGAAAAAAAAAATTATTTAGAGAATGAGACATAAATAACATCAATAACGATGAAAATCACATCAATGGATTCGTTACAGTGAACAGAGCTCAATAATAGCATCAAAGTGATCTAGGTTACTATCAAGAATAGATAGAGTGATTCATAGCTACTTATTTTATGAAGACTATATGTGTAGAGGTTTGTCCTCCATCTCCTACTGCCTAACTTGGGCAATCCATGCAAAGTGATTAACCCGTATCATCATCAGGTGTGACTGCTTGCGAGATTGGCATCCTGATGCCAAACCTCCCCTGAGCAATGCGCTTGTCCATCATACATTGATTTTATGGATTTCTGCCGGGAAAAATTTATTGTGCACCACATACTCAAAAGGGTTACAAGAGGTTCACACACAACGCCTGCTGGAACACCACACCATGACCCCCTAACGGAGACACGATGACCTTCCTCATATTGGTCAGACATTATGTAAATAATATTGGTGTGTTGAAGGAATAGCCTAACTTCCTAAGGATTTAGTAAGCCCCTTTGTTATATTTATATGTACTTGCAACACTTGTCAGATGCTACTGGTATTATTGTACTGGGGTACCTAGTGACAGGACTAGGCTCCCGATTCCTCTATCGAGGAATAAAATATTAAAAACTGAAACTGAATCAAATCGAATGAACATGGTACAATTCGGCAAAATGTAGTCGTAGTGGTGGTGTTGTTAACATTCAGCGAGCTTTGATGCTGCTACTGTCAATTGGCACAAAATTGGGAAATGTTTTCAAGTTTCAGTACCTCAAGGGGCTCCTCTTGCTGATTTGAAATATCTAAGTCTCCTCCACCTTTCTCGGTGACCTCCTTAATATACCCTCAGAGGGGAGAGGCATTACCCAACTTCAACAGGTCAATCTTTTAAAATGCAGATAAACACTTAAGTTGTAAAATCAGTAGTTAGATACAAGGTTGTGAGAACCAGAATAAAAAGGGCAATGCATGGTGGACAGAAGAGATTAGAAATGCTGTGGAAGAGAAGAAAAAGGCATATGGTAGAGGGCTTGATAGGAATGCACAAGTGGAAGTTTAGCAAAAGAGGAGGAAAGAATATAAAATATGTAGGTGGAATCTTAAGAAGCTGATAGAGTACAGCAAAGAAAGAGTAGATGAAGATTTTGGAAGAAAGTTAAGTGAAAAGTTTTGGGATAATAAGAAAGTATACTGGAATGAGGTGAAAAAGGAAAGAGGTGGATGTAAGAGTAGAAATGTTAATGTGAGAAGTAAGCAAGGGGAGTTGCTGAATCAAAGGGAGGAAGTGAAAGGAAGATGGAAAGAGTATTTTGAAGAACTGATGAAAGTGGGAGAAGGGGAGGCAGCAGTTGTTACATGCATGGGTATGGCGGAGGGAAGGAAGAGGAAACAAGTGCAGGGGGCCTTCAGCAAAGAGGAAGATAAGGAGGGCAATAATGAGGCTGAAGGTAGGAAAGGCACCTAGGGTGGATGGGATTATGGATGAAATGCTGAAGTATGGAGGAGAAAGTCTGATAGAGCGGAAGCATCTTATGTGAATTAAGCATGGAAACAGAGGGTTGTGCCTGAGGATTGGGTGAAAGTTATTATTGTTCCTTTATTCAAAGGAAAAGGTACTAAGAATGTACGAAGCAATTAAAGGGGAATAAGTCTGTTAAGTATACCAAGAAAAGTGTATGCAAGAATATCAATTGACAGAGTGATGGAAGTGACTGAATGCAGAATAAGTGAGGAGAAAGGGGGTTTCAGGAAAGGTAGGGGATTGTAGATCAGATTTTTGTAATAAAGATGACCATGGAAAAGTGTTTAATGAAAGGTAAGAAGCTAAATGCAGTTTCTACGGATCTGGAGAAAACATATGACCGAGTCGAGCGGCATGCTTTATGGGATGTGATAAGGATATATGGTATAGGATGACAACTGCTGGATGGAGTAAAAGCCTTCTGTAGAAGAGCAAATTCATGTGTAAGAGTGGATGGAGAGCTGAGCGAAAGTTTTGGGATAAATGTAGGTGTGAGGCAGGGTTGTGTGATGTCACTGTGGCTTTTTGATACATATATGGATGAAGTAATATGAGAGATGAAAGCAAAACTAGAGAAAAGGGGTGCAGAGATGGAATGTGGCAGTGAGATATGGCGGCCAGTGGCAAGCCTGTTTGCGGATGATAATGTGTTGTATTCGGAGAGTGAAGAGGAGTTGCAGAAGGTTGTAAGTGTGTTCTATGATGTGTGTAAGCATAGGAGATTGAGGGTAAATGTAAGTAAAAGTAAAGTAGTGGTGTTTGAAAGGAAACAGAGTGAAAGTATAGATTTTGTAAAACCATATAGAGTGAAAGAATAAAGTGTACTAAATTGTGTTGTGGATATGGAGGGAAAAAAGACTGGAAGAAGTGAGGGAATTTAGGTATTTGGGAGCTGTCTTGGGTAAGTGCGGTGATATGGAAGGAGAGATAGAATAATGAAGGGTAGAGGTGTAAGTATGGAAGTGAAGAGAGGATTAAGGGATAGCATATTCCTCCCAACCCTGACCTATGCAGCCAAAACATGGACATGGAATGAGGAACAGAGGTCAAAAATCTAGGCTGTGGAAATGAGCTATTTGAGAAGAGCATTGGTGTGACTAGATGGAATGAAGAAAGAAATGAAAGGGTGTATGAGAGATGTGGCATGGCAAGGAATGCAAAGGGAGTGAATTGTGGAGTGGTAGAATGGGTGAAACATAATATTCTGAGGTGGTTTGGGCATGTGGAAAAAATGCAAAACTGGGAGTTTACAAGGAGAATGTATGATAGTATAATTAAAGGGGTTGGTGTGAGAGGAAGATCACCTGTGATAAGGGCATATAGGGTGGAGGAATACTGGAGGGTGAGAAACAGAGAAAGAATGCGTGGAATAGTGTATGCAAGGGAGGCACAAAAGGACAGGGATAAGTGGAGACCTTTTAGCCATGGCCAGCCCTTGATGGGAGTTCCTGGAGGGAGCAGGGGTCAGAGATATGGATGGATAGATAGATAGACAGCTATGGTTTTGGCACTTTACACAAGACAGCTAGGAAATGGATGTGAGTGGATGAGGCCTTTTCTTCATCTATTCTTGGTGCTACCTCACTAACACAGGACATGGTGATCAAGTAAGAAAGAAAGAAAAGATATGATATCGATCTTTCTATTCTCATTTACTCCAGGACTTCTTTCTAAGAAAGGGTCCTGGTGTTACCCAAGACCTCCTTTCCAGGGGCTCCTGCAGCCCTAGGCTGGACTGCTTCCAAAAGCAAGAAAATGATGAACTCTTTTGGAGTGAGAGGTCCATACATGACACGATTATACTTGCATCAATACAGTCTTGCAAAAGTGACTTTCCACTCCAGTGTAATCTTATGCAGGTAGAGTCCAGTAACACCATACACACAAAAAAAAAGGCTGACAGACAATATAATTCAACTGAATAACCTCCCTGTAGAATATTCTTAAGCCCCAGCTGGTCAGTTAGAGGACACCATGGGTTAGCTGCAGCTCAAGGGAAATTCACTCAACACACCCCCTTCTGCTCTCTCAACTACACTCTTTATATCACCACACATCTCTCTTACCCTTTCATACTTACTTGATCAAACGACCTCATGCCACACTCTGTCCTCAAACATTTCATTTCCAACACATCCACAATACTCTGTACAACCCTATTCATAGCCCATACCTCAATCCATATAATACTGTTGGAATTACAATTCCTTCAAACATACCCATTTTTGCTCTCCGAGATAACTTTCTCTCTTTCCACATTCTTCATCTCTCCCAGAATCTTTGCCCCCTCCCCCACCCTATGACTCACTTCCACTTGCATGGTTCCACTCACAGTCAATTCCACTTCCAGATATCTAAAACACTTCATTACTCCAATTTTTCTCCACTCAAACTTACATCCCAACTAACTTGTCCCTCAACCCTGCTGAATCTAATAAACTTGCTCTTATTCAAAATCACTCTCAACTTTCTCCTTACACACACTCTTCCACACTCAGTCACCAACTTCGGCAGTTTCTCACTCGAATCAGCCACCAGTGCTGTATTATCAGTGAACATCAACTGACTCACTTCCCAGGACCTATCATCCCCAACAGACTGCATACTCGCCCCTTTCTCAAAAACTCTTAACATTTACCTCCCTAACCACCCCATCCATAAACATATTAAACAACCATGGGGACATCACACATCCCTGCCACAGACCAACCTTCACTGGGAACTAATCATTCTCCTCTCTTCCTACTCGTACACATGCCTTACACCCTTGATAAAAACTTCTCACTGCTTCCTACAGTTTATCTCCCACACCATATATTCTTAAGACCTTCCAAAAGGTATCTCTATCAACTCTATCATATGCCTTCTCCATATCCATAAATGCTACACAAAAATCCATCTGTTTTTCCAAGTATTTCTCACATACATTCTTCAAAGTAAACACCTGATCCACGCATCCTCTACCACTTCTAAAACAACACTGCTCCTCCCTAATCTGATGCTCTGTACATGCCTTCACCCTCTCAATCAATATACTCCTATACAATTTTCCAGGAATACTCAACAACCTTATGCCTCTGTAGTTTGAACACTCACCTTTATCCCCTTTGCCTTTGTACACTGGCACTATACATGCATTCTGCCAATTCTCAGGCATTTCACCATGATCTATACATACACTGGATACCCTTACCAACCAATCAAGAACATAGTCATCCCCTTTCTTAAAAAATTCAAATGCAATACCATAAACTTATAATAATAACATAATACTTGTAATCAGCTGTTTCATTTTATTCACTTATCAAATTCACTACACAACATTCATCTATTATTAACAACCAAAAATTTTACAGTAAAACCAGTCCTAAGGCCCTAGGAGTCTTTCCTACCACAGCAACCGATCAGATAAGATATGTCTCTTTTAATGGCTAAACTAGTATCTTAGGATTTAAAACTAATTGGTGCCACACAAAAAAAGTTTATCAAGATAAATTGCTTCAAGCAAAGCTAGAATATAAGGAGGTGCTTAAAATCTGACCAGTGTTTTGAGGCAACTCCCGTTTACTTACATAATGCTGTGGTGTGCATACAGTCTTCATGCTTAAAGGATCATCCTCACGACTGCCACGCTTACCCAGTGACACCACTGATGAGCTGCGTGATAATCCAGTCTCATCACGGCGTCCATCAACTTGAGGTGATACTGATGTGGACTGATGCTCCTTCAACCTGGGTAAAAAACAAAGGGGCTTTCAGGTAGCAGCCAACTTACCTCAGTCCCATTAGGATTCATTACCATGACTGAATGACTTGTCAGTAGTACACTCACTGATTTCAGTCTCCTTTGGAGTTAGTATGTATGGAAAGGGGCTTACCCTTTTCACTTAACTTAGACTCGTTGGCTACATTCACAGAGTGGAACCAATGAAGAGCTCTACAGCTTTTTTCTTAAGTTCCACACTATCTTTTAAGACAGAAATTAACAGAAATTAGCCCTCAATTCATGCAAACAAAAAATATAACTTCAACAGAACTTCAGAAAGCCAGCCATGCCCACTGCTTGAGTTTGGTGTTATCAGCTTAGACGTTGTATCTTGGGCATTAAAGGTCTTGTAATATGTGAAAACAGTCTTTGTGATATAGGAGATATGAGTGGTGTCCAGAAATCAGGTTTCCTTTACATTTCCAGAATTTGTTGTTTCAGACAGGTATATGTCTGGCTGAGCGGCATTTAAGAAAGAGTTAAATGGGCAGCTGTCTGGAGCAGGTCCAGTCATTTTAATGTGTTAAGGTTTTGTCATGTTTTGTTTTCTGTGGGAAAGAGATCTGTGAGATCAGGCTGTTGAAGTGTGAGGTAGGAGTAAGCTTTTTAATGCTATCTTGAGGCTGGTGGTTGGTTATGGTGTGGTTTGGATGAGAAGGGGCTAATACTGTTGCAGAGAACTGAGGTGAGATTGTACTAGGAGTATAAATGTTTCACTGTGTAGGTAACAAATACCAGCAGCCGTTAGGCAACTGGTGTCCTTTGAGTGTTTTACTTTGTGTGGTCTGCAGTTTTATTCTACATACTTTTGGAAGGATGGATGACAAGGCAAGTGAAGCTAAAAACATAAGCACTAATATAACAGTAATTGTTTCACTTTAAAACCATTACAATTTTCATTACCTTCTTGATCTCTTGTCAGGTTAGGACAACATGATTTTCCTTAAAAGACATCACTAGATATAACTGCTCATGTTCCCTTAATGCCTGCCTGTAACTGCACAGCATGGAATGATTGCCATCTACATGAGTGTCCAGTCACACAGTGTATAGACTACAATGGAATCCCTGAAGGCCACTGTAAAGCTATAACCTTAACAAAACTCTGGTATCTTTACTCATCACACTAATATAAAGTATCATTTTTCACCCAGAGCTCTACCTTCTACAAACACATACTTCTCCTTATTCTACTTTAATACAAAAATCATACACCATAAAAGCTTTCCTATTTATAACCGCCTTGTGTATTGTATGTAATGTACGGTAATGGACAACTACATGTGGCATCAAGCAAAATCAACGTATATTCAACTTCCATGATGATCAATGCATGACTGAGACATGTGATATCTTTTTCAGCTGTGGCAGTTGGCTGTTAGTGACATTTATAAGTAAATGGTGGAAGGAAACAGCTGGGATTTCAAATAATGGCGAAGGGCAGAACAGATGCAACATAACTCATCACATGATGCCCTGAGCAGTGAAGAATTAAGAAATTGACACTTTTGCATTCCTTTATCTTTTTACATCTTCCTTTTAACATCTTTTCATAATGCCTTCAAGCTACTTTCCATCTGTATAACTTTTAAGCAATCTCAATTCTGTTTATAGATTCTACTTTCTTTGAGCAGACAATCAGAACCTATATCACAAATATGACACTCAACTATTTCGTGAAATTGTTCAGCTATTCTTTAATGCTGTCACTGAATGACTGATACCCGAATACATGGAGATGGTCAGCAACAATAGTACCTAGGAAAGATTTTATGAACACAACCCTGCTACGATCAAGGAGAAAGGTGTACTTAATATACATAATCCTCAACCTAAACCTTGTACAATTAAAAATTGATATGAAAGAAGGCATTACCTGAGGTAGAACACATTAGAGCCATTTCCAGAACTATCTTCATACACGAACATATTCTTGCGGTTATTGACGGAGAATGGATTCAGTATTGTGCGTAGCGCTTGAATGCCCTTACTTCCCACCTTTCCAGCACAGAGCTTAAGCTTGGGATGCAGCTCAAACTTGGTTTCCCAAACTATTCTACAGGCAAAGGCTCCAGCCTTGAACCTAAAGGAAGCTTCCAAATAACCTCGATATTCAGGGTCATTATCTGAAATGCCAAATAAGTACATGTATATCATGGTTACATTACTGAGAAACTTTTCCCAATACCCCATCACTCTCTTTTTCATACTTAGTTTGTTTTCCTATCATTCTATTTATCAACTGCAATATATTTTCATATGAAAAGGGCATTACTCTTCATCTGGGTCCATTCAATTCACCAACATCAACCATCCATAAGCTGAAACTAATATTCTTCCTGTACAAGACCACTTAGATATGAGGGATACCCACTTTATACCCATGGCTGAAACAGTGTGTTCCTCAGGGATCTTACTTTTATCCAACAACAACAGCCCTTTAATGCTTTTTCTACTGGAGATTTTTGGCAGCAAACAGAAAATGTTGTCTGCCCACTGATCTTACAAACATGTAAAGCTTGGTCCAGAGCAACAACAAAAGCAACAACAAAATTGAAATATAATACTCTCAAGTTTTCCAAAGCTATTACTCAGCTCAACACTGTCAAGTTTATTGGGGGAGGGGGATCTCCACTTTCGATAGATTATTCCCTGCTTCCTAAAATCTCCATCTCATCCTCAGTCCAACACTTTTAAGCCTATCTCTTTCTCTTGTTTTTCTATCAATTTTTGCTTCCTTTCTCTCCCTTGTCACTGCCTCTTATCTATAAATCAGGCTCTATCAAGCAGTACTTACCATCAACACCTCTTCCCTTTGAATCTTCATGCCGCCAAATTTCATCAGAAGTTTCAGGTTCTAAAAGATGGTTGCACATGCGAGTATTATGTAATTCTTGAAGTAGCAATGTCTGGTTCACAAGCTTCACAAGTGACCGCACACTACGCACAACCTCTGCCTGTACTCCACGCCAACGAGCCATCTCTGCTTCAGTTCTAAGTAAAATTGAATAATGGCTACATTCTTGAATGGAATATTTCATAAAGCAACTATCTCTGGTACACTTGTGCCCATGTCCTACATAATTTCCCTTATCAATCTTACTTTCCTGCCCCCAAGAACCCCTTCTATGGGGCTCCTGCATTCTGCAGGAAGCTGGTCATGTCCAAAAGGAAGGACTACAGGTTAAGGAATCTAGTGATGTTCCATGTTTCTCTGTATGAGGTGAGTGCATGAGAGTTAAGAAGTAAGCATTCAGTGTTTTTAGAATAGAAGTTACAGCTAGGGTATGATGAGTCCTCTGATGTGTTAAATTTGTGTTTGTACTGTTGTAGAAATGTGTCCACAATACAGACAAAAGAATATCACTAGTACATGCCTGTGGAGTGAGTTTCACAGAGGTGTAAGTCTGAAGGGGTAGAATTTAAGGCTTGGTTGGGATGGTAGTTGCTTAATGCCTCTCAAGTCATTACAGTACATTTGTCCTTAGGCAATGTCAAGTTTATTGCAGAAGGGGGGATCTGTGAATATAAACTGCTGACGTGGAAAGTGGGGCTAAGTTTTTTGTTTCTACTTGGGGGATGGTAGTTGGTTATGATGCAGATTCAGTGGGAAGCAGCTATGGCCGTTTTAAAGAACTGAGTGCTAAGCATACTTAAGTGAGATGGCACTGGAAGTCTTCTTATTTCACTGTGCAAGTGTTGGCTGTTTGTGTCTTCTAAGAAGTCAATGATTGTTCTGAGGGCTTTGGTTTGGGTGGTGTTCAGATTTATTATGTTATACAGAAGGTGTGAGAGAAAAGCTGCTAAAGCAGTGAAGAGTTTTTATTGATAGAGTATGGCATATGTGTGAGTAGGAGAAAGGAAAGTGAATTGTTCAGAGTGAAGAAAGGTCTGTAGAAGGGATGTGTGATGTCACCATGGCTGTTTAATATGCCCTGAACCAGGGCATACAAAGTGGTCAGGGGAAGTCATGGAAAGGTCAGTTGGGCCTGGTTGTGGATAGGGGGCTAAGATTTTGGTGCATTAAATATGACTGTTAGGGTAGATGGAGGAGAATGAGGCCATTTCTATGTCTGCTTCTAGGGCTACATTACTTCTATAAGAAACAGTGAACAAGTGTGAAAGAAATATAAAGATATTTGCTAGAGGAAGATCTCATGGTCAAAGTATCTAAATATCATTTTCTAATTCAAAAAAGCTATCTACAATGAACTTCCTCATGAATAACATCACTACAAAGTTAGATTATACAGGTCTATATAATGTTTTACTGTGTGAGATGGATGAACTTAATCACAGCCCTTAAAATTTTGGCAACCCATTCTCAACATGCTTTACCATAATACACATTTCAGCTGAGCTTACTCCAGGATGAAACTTATCTCTACCAGATTGAGGTTGCACAGTAATAAACCCCAAGCCATAGTGTCTACTGACTACCAAATTCTAATCTCACAGACTATCAATATTCTATATCACATAGATAATCACTATTCTATCTTAAATACCATAATCTAGTTCCTCAGCAACTTACTTCACTCCTTTGTTTCCCTAATCCTGATTATGATCAAGATGGTAAATATGATATATGATAAGTCAAGCTCTGACACTGCACAAAAACACATCACTTCTACAAATATACCATATATGAACTTACCTACTATGGAAGAAAGTATCTACACGATCACTAGAAACCCGAAGAATTAGCCAAAACTCAGGCAAAAATGGCCTCACTGACTCAAAATCTTGAAGCCAATCACAACATTCATTGTCTGAGTCACTTATGTCCCCCTCACAGCCATCTTCTGTCGTCTGCCCTGATTCAAGCAAGCTTGACACATCTGAATGTGGTCCTCCGGGGACAGATCCAGTGCCAGAGTTATGACGACTTTTGAGATCTCCTCCAGTTCCTGGTTAAGTGTTATATCATTATGTCAGAATACAGTGTTTCAACAGAGTCTTTTATGTTCTCTTAATTTCAAAATATTTCATGCATAGCCTCAAAATGTAACTGCAATAATTCAATTCTTTCAAACGCTGAACACCTGTGACAACGACATTTTTCATATTGCCCAATGCTTTCAATTTTAAAAATCAAGTACGAATACAGGTATCCCCCATTAGTTCATGAGTATGCAATATGTATGTTAGCAAGGTTTTATTTTAACCAACTTTTTCGCAAGTTAACTAAACACCTCATAATCTACGGAGTGCTCATATGAATTTCTTGAATGCTGATAGATGGAAGGGGCCCACTCTCTGATGACATACCCTGTTCTAGTATCAACCTTTGCTTACACTCAGCTTTAGTAACTGTTGTGCATAACT
>JAUUDW010477672.1:0-12426 GCA_032361385.1 Panulirus guttatus | reverse complement strand
TGCACAAAAATTAAAACTGCGACATTAAGAAACCTTTGTTATCCAGCACCTGCAACAATATGCTGTGAGAGACGTCCCCAAATACACAGTGGCCAGTTGATACACCCGCCACCAACACAAATGTGGCCACCCTTAAGGCCCGCACCTTGTCCCCGACGTCAGCACAAAGATGTGGCCATCCAGCAGGCCTACACCTCCTTCCCGACGTCAGCACACAGATTTGGCCACTACGTAGGCCTGCACCTAGTTAGCTATCAAGAGGTGGGCTACTTGCACCTCACCACACATACTGAATAACCTGGCCACGGTTCCTGCCTACCGTGTTGGCCGTCCTGATGATAACCTGGCCACGTCCCTGCCTACCGTTTTCGCCGTCCTGGTTCTTCACGTTACTTCCATCCTTTGTTGTGGTCATGTTCCAGTATGCTCTTTGATCCTGTTCCAAATAAGACCTTGATCATGTCGCTGCTTGGATCTTAATTCTGCTCCGGCAGAGACCTTCATCCTGGTCCAGAATAAACTCTGATCATATTCCAGCATGGACATGCAACTGTTCCAGCATAGACCTTGATACTATTCCAGCATAGACCTTGATCCTATTCGAGCTTGGACCATAATCTTGTTCCATTAAAGACCTTGATCCTGTTCCAGCACAGATACTGTTTTGGTTTGGACTTTGGTTCATTTTCAGTGTGTACTTTATTCCTGGTCCGGCTGGCCTTTGGTTCGGTTCCAGCATGTATCCTGGTCCTGAACCGGCATGTACTTTGGTAGGGTCCAACATGTTCCCTGGTTCAATTATAGCATCTACCTTGGTTTAGGTCCGGTATGTACCTTGGTACCGTTCCAGCGTGTATCTTGGTGCTGTTCTGGCCGTACCTCGGTCCATTTCTAGCATGGACCTAAGATGTGTTCCAGCTTATATCATCTTCCTATTCCAGTTATTGCTCCGATAGTTTGGTTTGTAACCTGTCCCTCTTCTCTCGAAATACCAGCCTGTGCCCTTGTCCTATTCCAGCCTCAGCTGGGAAGATAGGAGAAACTTGAAGACCACATTACTTCCCATGAAAGAAACTGTATCCCAGGAAATGTGAAAGAGGAGTTGTGAGAGGGAAGAGCCAATTTGGATGAATGAAGAAGTTAATGACTTGATTATTCATAAAAGAAGGGCTTACATGGTACCTAAATCGAACAGAGTACATTGGGACGATGAGCTGTTCTAGAGGCTACAGAGAGAGTGTAGGAAGAAAATCAAAACCAGTAAGAAAATCTTCAGAAACAGATTTTCTCACGACATGAAAAAAGAAACATAAAGAATTGCTTAGATAACTTAGAAGCTAGAAAAATTCAGAGATACTATAGGCCCATTATCAAATGATCATGGCACATGAACTAGCAACAAAGTGTTTACCATACAAGAAATAGTCTAATGAACCACAAGCACAAAACCTATTTGTGGACACCGAAGTTAATAAACTGGACATTAAAGATTCTGAATGTCAAAAGGTACTTAAGTATCTAGATGAACTAGATCTAAACAAATCAAGTGGTACAGACAACATCTCCAATATACCGAAAGAAGCTAGACGGCAGATTGCTTTCCAGACACCAAAATATCCAGCAAATCATTGCAGGAAAAGGAAGTGCCTAATGACTGAAGCTGGCTAACGTAACACCGATACTCTAAAAAGGAGACAGAAATTATGCTTCCCATTAGCCTCACTTCTGTTCAAGGTGATGTGCTAAAAACAATAATTAGACAAAATAGTTGAGTTGCCAGAAAAAAATAGATTAACAAACGACCTTCATAATGATTTTAGGAAGAAAGATCATGTTTAACGAATCTCATTGGCTTCTTTCGTCATAATGTTATGTATGACCTTGGACTTTCCTAAAGCCTCCAACAAAGTACCACATAACCAGAAGAAAGGCCACATCCAATCACATCCATACAAAAGCTGTCACGTGTGATGCACCGAAACCACAATTTCCTATCCACATCTAGGCCCCACTGACATTTCCATGGTTTACCATAGACGTTTCACGTGCCCTGGTTCAGTCCCTTGACTGCACGTCGACCCCAGTATACCACAACGTTCCAATTTACTCTATTCCATGCACGCCTTTCACCCCCTGCATTTTCAGGCCCCGATCACTCAAAATCTTTTTCACTCCATCCTTCCACCTCCAATTTGGTCTCCCGCTTCTCCTTGTTCCCTCCACCTCTGCCACATATATCCTCTTTGTCAACATTTCCTCACTCATTCTCTCCATATGTCCAAACCATTTCAACACACCCTCTTCTGCTCTCTCAACCATGCTCTTTTTATTACCACACATATCTCTTACCCTTTCATTACTTACTCTATCAAACCACCACACACCACATATTGTCCTCAAACATTTCATTTCATATACATCCACCCTCCTCTGCACAACATATTGATAGCCCATGCCTTACAGCCATATGATATTGTTGGACCTACTATTCCTTCAAACACACCCATTTTTGCTCTCTGAGATAACGTTCTCTCTTTCCACACATTCTTCATTGCTCCCAGAGCCTTCACCAACTCCCCCACCCTATGACTCCCTTCCACTTCCGTGGTTCCATTCTCTGCTAAGTCCACGCCCAGATATCTAAAACACTTTACTTCCTCCAATTTTTCTCCATTCAAACTTACATCTCAACTAACTTGTCCCTCAATCCTGCTGAACCTAATAATCTTGCTGTTATTCACATTTACTCTCAACTTTCTCCTTTGCTTTACCTATCCCATATCTGTCAATTCAAATAAATAAAACTAGTGTAATTCCAGTCATCTTATGCCAATCTTTCCTCAATCAAACTCTGTTATTGCCTATCTTATTAATGGGATATGACTTTAGACACTGAAAACCAGACAAATATGTATGTATAACTTAATATGTAAGCTTTCTCTGCATAGGTGGGGAATGTATGCAGGATAAAGGAACATAACCAGAGGAATCAAAACAGTCATACCCTTTGATTGGGTCTAGCCCAATATCTTGAGGTTCACTTATGTTGTTTGATAAAACGATGGCATGGTAAGGGCCAAGAATTTCAAACACATCAATTTTCTGGCCCAGGATGTCGACAACATAAAGCTTATCTCCAACCCAATCCACAGCAAGGGCTCCAGGTGTTAATGAGCCTGGGAGAGTCAGCGTTGTTTCAGCTGAGTTCCCTGATCCACGCAGATTCTGGGAGTATATCTGGGAAGAACTCAACAAATCACAAACTGCAAGAAAGTTTACTCTTGAATATATAGTAAAAATTTCAAATTCAAATGCAACACTCATCATGTGGTCATCAAAATTGAAGATATTAACTTTCAAATAACTCTGAAAACTCAAACACTAAACATATTTTATGGTATAAACAAAGAACTCAAGGGTTAGGTATGGCTCACTTTTCGTGTTTCTGTATCTGACCAGTAAATAAGGTCCTTCTCGTAATGAAAATCTAAACCCCAGGCTGATGTAGCATTGGTCACCAGTTCTGCTTCCTTTCTGTCAATATCTGGCATCTGAAACATTAAGCAATATCTTGTACAGTAAACAGAAAACCATGCACAAACAACAAACACACACACACATTTTTTTTCATTATTAAGGCAATTAAGGCACTAAGATTGCCAAGATGGGAGGGGGCAGAAGTCTTGGAAGGTTTAGAAACTGATAGAAATGATATAACCATCCAATTGAAATGAACCATATAAGGCCCATGGTCCTGATGAAGTCTACATACGCTGAAGAAATGTGCAGATCTATTTGCTGCGATATCAGAAATAGTGTTCAATAAGTAACTAGAGGAAGAAGTTCCAAAGATGAAAGAGGGCAAATGTTGAGCCAATATTTAAGAAAGGCAAGAGGGAAAACACATAGAACTAAAGGTTAAGTCTCACTAAAGAGTATGGTTTGTAAAACACTGGAAAAGATAATTAGATATCAAATTACCTATTACTTACAGAAGAAAAGCTTTCAAACCGAGACGTAACATAGTTTCAGATCATGCGTAACTAATCTTTCAGACTACAGTAAAAGTGTGAGCTATATCTTAAACCAAAGAAAGGGATGGGTAGACTATGTGTTCTTGGACTGCCAGAGGGCAGGGAACAATAAAACTGGATGTAAGAAAAAAAAAAAAAAATCACAGCAATGACATCCATTCAGTTTAATGCATGATTAATGATTTAAAATAATCTGAGCTGAAGTAAAAGGATGAAACAACAAAAAAATGGTGTCTGTTTCTTCCATCAAAGCTTTGCTTATCATTGGAGTAAACCTTTCTATACGCTAGAAAGACCCAAATTCTGTGAAGCACTTGCAAACATGAATCAAAATGTTCTGTATGAAACAGCAAAAAGGGTCTTAAAAAAAGCCATTATTTTTATCTTTTATTATACTTGATCGCCATAGCTTGTCAATTTTTTCTCAAATGCCTTTCCATACTCTAACTTGTTCTAAAAGGATCCCTTATGACTTTGATAATGATCCACTTTAAAATGGAAATACATCTGAAATGAGGACTAATACAATTTCTCAATAAATGTTACTTTTATTCAAATACAAAAGAGAAAGGTTAGCTTTAACTTGCCACACAAAAACCAAATTTGATTTGGATCCCCCTAAAATGCTGTCTTGCTTATTTTTGCAAAAAAAATAAGCAAGTTGTTGTATTACTAAGAAAAAGACCATGTTCAAGAATGCTTAGTTATCATGTATGTATCATGGGTGATGAGGTAAGATATATCTACAGATATACTGTACTGTAACATAATCATCTAATTACAGAAACATTCTGCATAATGTGATAAATTAGAAAAGCAGTTTGAAACTTCATTAATGAGCAATATTTTGAATTACATCTTACATCTTAAGACATTTGTACTACGATTCCAACTAACCAGTAGATTCCAAACTTACGCATCATTCTAACAGACTTTAATGTTTAAGATCCTCTGAACCCCCCCCCCCCAAAAAAAATTTCAGCTTTTAATGGACCCTCTAGACCCCACTGATAAAAGTCTGGGATCTAATGGAAATTTCAGTAAAGGCCCACTATATTTCAAATCTAGTCTAGTCACTGGAATGAATTTGGGATGTGACAGAACATTAACTGCCGACCTTAGTCGAGGATGCTGGGCATCAGGACTAATGACAGCCCTTTCATCAACACCTTGGTGCACTTTTTCTTTCTTTAATTAACAATGTTCTCTTGGCATACACACACAGTTCACAGTGATTCACTATACAGTAGTTTAATGGTACAATACTATTTCTTGTACCCTTATACTGACATGGATTACTTAATTAGAAATTTTATGAAAAAACAAGACCCATCTTGGTCACTGTTTGCTAGTCTGAAATAAGCATATGCCTGGTCAACATATAAACTCATTGACTGTTATTTTCATGCAACTGCATCTTTTTTTTTTGTATAAAAGCCTATCATTTTGTTTTATTTCACAGCAGATAAGAGCATGACGCATTTCAATACCGATGTATGACAACCATTATCATCAAAGGAATGAGGCAAGTTTCTGTTATACTTGTTAATATCTAATCTATTAATATTCCTTAAAAAAGTTTGGGATAAAACAAAATTTGGCTTCAAACAGATCATTTTTCCCCCTAATTATCTGGTAGAATTGGGGTTTTACAGCACTATTATAATCAATAATTCTTTGTCTGTTTCTGATGCTACCTCACTAACAGGAGAAATTGCAAACATGTAAAAAAAAATAAATATTTTTTTCAAGATCCAGTAAAGGTTAAGGCTTAATGCCTTGATTACACAATGAAATTCATAGCAGCAGCATGCACATATAGTTTTGCACCATAATAACCATAAAATATCACAAAAAAGTTTGCACTGAAGTGTAAAACAGTATAGGATCACTGTGTAATGTATTCTTGTGAATAACATATATATTTAAGTTTCAAAGATACAAGTAACTTAAAAAGAACCCAAGTATTCTGATCTGTTGAAAATAATGAATTACATATCTACACTTACACACCCACTTGTTAGGCTTTGTATCACAACTATCAAACACGTTCAATGTGTGTTCTGCTAACATAACGGACAGAAAACTATGTAAAAATGTAGAGATTATATGGTTTTATGTTACATCAGTGATGTTACATGACACAACTAAACCTGTCAGCACTACATGTATTTACAGATATTTCTTT
The DNA here is from genome assembly GCA_032361385.1 of Panulirus guttatus. Taxonomy (NCBI): domain Eukaryota; kingdom Metazoa; phylum Arthropoda; class Malacostraca; order Decapoda; family Palinuridae; genus Panulirus; species Panulirus guttatus. The sequence continues at coordinate 6,204 of JAUUDW010477672.1, read as the reverse complement.
AGTTATGAAACTCTCATATATGTTTAATATTTAGTATGTGTTCTAGTGTCAAGAAGACAAAAAATGAAATAGCATGAAGACTCTGTTCTATTATGCTTTAATGATGTTACTAGACACAGGTTGCTTCTGGCTACACCATGAGTGAAATGTCACCTTCTGTAAGGATATATCATTCTCAGATGATGAAGGGAGTATAATATTGTTGAGGAACTTCTTGCTTCTGAAAGTAGTTCAGCCTTGAGGCTGAAAGAACCACATAAAAGGGGTCCTGGGTTTATATCATAAAATAATAATAATAATAATAATAATAATAATAATAATAAAAATAACAATAAAGGAACAAATGACAAAGTCTTCAAGGAAAAATCCTTACTTAGCTCCTTTTGTTCCTACTTTTAGCAAGTTACTATGGAAAGGAAATATTTCTTAACTCCTTGCTCTGGCCGCCTTTGGTCATGTTCTACAATAAGCAAAAGAAACATGGGCAGAATTCTTTGTTTCCAATCCTCAAGGATAAATCTATGTAATATTTCTTACTTTGTGCAGCAGACTTTGTTCATCTTTATGGAAAAAATGTATCACATATTCTATATACTTAAATATGCAGAATTCAAAATGACTTTCAAGTTTTCAGAATGTGTAGTTTTACAATGGTAAGCCATGATCAAAGAGAAGTGTGAAGTACATGTTCAGTCATGTGATCTCCCTACCTCACTGTGTCCTAAACATATGATTTTCAGGAGGAAAAGAATACATACGAAACTTGTATACATAACAACCATTTGCTAGTCTGTGGGGATGAGGTTTGGGACCCATGTTCTAAAAAGTGATCACCACAAAAACTGCAAGTGGTCAAACATGGAAGGAGCATGCCTGTGTACACTTTATGTATGAGATATGATGTGTACCTAATTCATCCCACTGTATTGGGACTGGATTTTATCATAACAAAAGAGATACAATACTTCAGATTATTTAACCCTCCTTAAATATAGCACTGCAAAATAAAAACCATGAGAAATAACTTGAATAGGAAGAATTCTATTTATTCACAAAAAATAATGAAAAAACAAAATCTCATACTGTATCAAAACTGCTCAATAAAGAGGGTTATGACCATCATCCTTTGGGGTTTAACTGTCTCAAAACTCTACCAAACCTAGGCTAATTCCCGACAAAAATATTTTCCTACCTTAAAAATTTTGTCATGATGCGTAAAGAAGAGAGTCATCTTGTGCTTATCAGAAACATTGATGGCAGAACAACGAGTCAAATTCTGCAGCATGAAGCCAAAAGCACACTGACACCTGAAGGACCCATCTGTGTTGAGACAGTACTGGTCACAGTAGCCCCATTCTTCGCACTCATTCTTGTCTGTGTAATAACAAGTACAGTTAGTCCACATAAAGAATATCCTTAAAAGTCTTATCCAGTCAACGTAAAATATACTATCACTCAAAGAAAAGTTATATTTACACTCTTTTTCAAAGCACTTCAAACACTGAGTTACTGATGTATCCATAAAGTCAGCACAAATCATTACAATGTATATGAAAGATATATACTTCCAAAATTTGCTCCAGATTATTTCAGTTACATCAAATAACAATAACATACAGAAAATGTTCCTACCAATACAAGTTCGAGTATCATTGGATACTTGCTTCCCTGGAGGACAGTAACATTCTCCTCCATCAAGGGAGGCCCGGCATGCATACTCGCATCCCAGGCTTGGACATAGCTCTGCCGCTGTGCAGGAAAAAAATCAAAAACCAACTACAAAACTATTGATATAAAAACCAAGGTTCAAAAATTTCATATTCATCTTTACTGCTCGTGTATATCATATTCCTTTTCCTACTTTATATACAATGTGGTGCACCCATAATAGATATTAAACACCTTAACTAACGAGAGCACATTCTCTCCTTTCAAACTTCTATGTATTTCATTGTGAGCCCTTCATTTTGTCTTTCTTAATTTTCTACCCTTCATACTTCTACATTCAATTTAGTGTATACCTGCCATTGCAACCCACATGCATATCATACATTCTTATGATATTGCACATGCAAATGGTGCTACTTCACTTATAACCCCATCACCATGGTCTTGAGCAGACTGTTTACAAATTTTGGCAAAATATTTTTGTCTAAAATTCTGGTTAATTTTACACTATCAATATGATCCACAGTTAAAAAATAATGCCTTCTTATACTTACAACAAGCTGTTCGCTCATCAGAACCATCATCACAGTCCCTATGACTATCACAAAGTTTTGACTTCTCAATACATCGATTTTCTTTGGGACACAAGAATTTAGAGTCTGGACAAGCAATGGCTGTACAGTTATGTTCATCAGAGCCATCGGGACAGTCATTATGGCCATCACAGTGCCATCGACGAGGGATACACAGAGCATTGGCACATCGAAACCGATTCTCATGACATGCTGGAAACTCTAATGAAAAAGTAAAATAGCTGATGACAAATGCACTGACTGGTAACAGGAATTATCATTCATATTGGTTGTATTCCATATATAAATAATGAGTTTTGTGAAATTATGAGTAAGTTATTCATTGAATCAATATGAAGATAATTTTTGACTCATTTACAGTAATTGATTTGGACATGAAATTTACTGGACTAGTCTTAAAAACATCACATAACCACTTGGCTGCAATTTACGATCAATCATAATGAAACAAGATCTCTAACAATTCAACACTTACCACAGCCTTCTTCATCAGAATTATCACCACAATCATTTCTGTGGTCACACTTCTGACTTTTCTCTATACATTTATCATTACAACGAAACTTGTCCTTAGCACATGAGGTCACGTTACAACCAGCTTCATCTGACTCATCACGACAGTCAAAGTAACCATCACATTTTTTAGTAGGTGGGATGCATAGCCCAGAACCACACTTGTGGTCCTCTCGAAGGCATGCACGGTAGTCTGAGGGGTAAGAAAAAATTGTAAATTAATAAATTTAATCAATAAAACAACATTAAGACCTCTTTTATGGGGCTCCTGCACCATGAAGGCTGCAAACCTAACAGAAGCAGGGATACGATGGACTCTTTTGAAAAATGAGAAGTTCCTTGGTGAGACTGTATTCCTTTCCATCAAATAATGATTATAAAACCTAGTAAAAGGTAACTTTTTACTCACAGGTGGGATCCAGTAACAACAATTTGTAGATTTACATACATATCCAAAAGTTTTTAATGTTTGTTTTGTTTATTAGGACTTTTGGGCACTACTGCTTATGGTGAATTACTACTGAGTGTTAAAGCTGCACATATGCATTTTGCCCTAATGTGCTAGGTCCCAGAAAATCATTAGAGTGTTTGTAATGCCTGAAATTCTCAGCAATCATCAGCAAAACAACTCTTCTTGGTTGTCCCAATTGATGAGATTTTAAATGATTTTTTTTTCCCCATACTGGAGATTATGGTTTACTTTTGCAAAGCAACCTATGGGCCAGCTTCCCTTCTGGCAAGTGTCATAATTGATCATCCAGAATGTTAGAAGCCTATAAATACAGTGAAGCATGATGATCAGGAGCATACACTACAGTTAAACTGTCGACAAATGTTCCCTTAAAATATTATAGTTATCTATTCATTATAAAGCAACCTCTTGTGCCTATATACAAGGTTCTAGTGAAAGTCAGTTTAGAAGTTTACTGGAAACTGCCAAAAAGGACATAATGTTCTTCTTTAATGCTCAAGTATGGGCAGTCCTCTCAGGCCTACTTCAGCAAATAATTTTGTGTCAGTACGAACAAAAGTGGCAAGCTGAATGTCCTGGTTTTATTGATATCTCCATGAGATGTTTTCATTGTTCAAAAGTAGACATCAACAACAGTTCTTTGATCCCCTGAACTCAAAGCACACTATCATCCAACTGACTCTTGATGTTGAAACTCTATTCTTGATACTGATATTTACAGGGAGAATAATAGTTTCTCTACATTAATTCACAGGAACCCAACATATACAGGCCGTATCACTGAGTTTAATTCTTTCTTGCTATTAAAATCTAAAGCTGATTTGGTACTTCCACTGGCTGACTTAACATTAAAGACATCTGAGACCTACCTCATTTTTGTTAGAGTTGGATTATCTAATAGAAATATTTAGGAAGAATGGATTCTCTTTGTATTGCACTGATAGTAACATTAGGAGACTTTTAGTTACCTTTATAAAATGCTCCTATAAAATCACTGTACCTAAGGATATACTAAACAATGAGATTACCTATGGTATATGCTGGGTATGGTGTCACAGAACTCCATCTGCTTAAAACCAGGAATGAAAAGTCACCTTTGGCAAGGTTGTAACATATGGAATACAGTCTCGCCAAAGAACTTCTCACTCCTAAGGAGTCAACAATTCCCTGATATTGCAAGTATGCAACCTTGGGGTGCAGGTGCCAATAAAAAAGTCTTGAGTGACATCAGGACTCTTTCATGGAAACTGGTTAAATCAACAAATAAATAGACTAGGATTTGTAATGAGGTGTGCTAAAAACAATGTTAGGCATACTTTTCGAAGGTAGTATAGTATACTAATAATATAAATAGCAAAATGAAATGTGAAACATAAGAAAATCAATTTAGTAATGTATAAATGCAAATCTTAAAATATAACTTTCTTACCCATTTACTCATTACATAATTCAATTCCATAATTCTTTTGTACAATGTAAACTGCACTATACCATCATCATAAAAAGAACCTCTCCATCTCAATTCCATAATCAAACTTCAATTAAACTTCAGTTCAGAGGAAACTCAAGCTAAATATTCTCTCCTGCCTTCGCATGCTTTGAGAGCAAATAACTATTTGGTTTGGTGCAAATATGAATTACTCTCCAGCACTATTGCGCAGCGTAGTTAATTCAGGCTAGTTCAATCAAATTCTGTAAATCCATGCAAAATCAATCACTGTCATGAACCATACTGATTTTTGCACATGTCTGTCTGAGACTTTTAACTTGAATAAAGGCGCTTCGAAATTTTCCTATAAACAAATATTTTTCTCACCAACAGTGAAAAAATTCAAGTTTTGAGAGTAAAGAATACCTAAGTGTCAATCTCCACGCATATGCTATCAACAACTTTGTTATAAAATTAAAGCCAAGCATTTTTTCTTCATCATCTAATTAAATTCTTCTTAGCCTTTTAGGTTGTTGAGCATGAATAAAATTTCTTATGAAACTGCAGAAACCTGTAACTCTTCAAATACATGTTCTTGTCATATCTAATGTGCTGTGCAATGTCATTTACTTTTTACATTAGAGCACTGTACATCATATGTTTATTTTGCACTACACAGTATAAAATGTCAGTATAGCCAAAAAGTTTTAAAAATTATTCCTTAAGAGCAAAATTGCATGAAAATCTTTGCAGAAGTTCAAAATTACTTTTGCTTTAAATACAGCATCATTTTTCCAATTCTGAAAAGTTTTGATATGTTAAAAAAAAAAAAGCAGTAAACTAACTTCTGTATTTGTGTATTGTTACTTAGCCATATCATTCCATCAATTAGGTGTCACCAAAGATAACTTTATCAAAATGAACTCATATACAGCATTTACTCTTCTAAAGAACTGTGAAAAATATACTACTAGTGCAGATGAGGTCTAGAAAAAAATATACTACATTCCGACATTGGAAAGGCCTTACTGTAGGATAAATTTAACACATACGTATAGCAGTGCATAAAAACATCAGGAGACCAGGCATAAAGAGCTTTACTCTGAACACAATTTTTTTGTCCACTTGATCTTGCTCCATTAATTTCCTTCACGGTGAAATTTTAGGACTGAACAGATAATACAATTTATTTAAGAGGATGAGTAAAAGTTATATCATCATCATCATCTGCAAATCCAATAAAGAAGTTCATATACTTTGGCTTCATGAACAAAATTCCACAAATGCTGCTGAACTTTTCTTTTATTTTTTCACATCTTTACCATTAGACTTAAATTTCATGCTGTCTAGCTCCACTGTTGGAAAAACTCCTTAAAACATATTTGATATATTCAAATGAGTAACTAACAGAAAACCATAATTTCTAAATAAATTTGATAATTCTATTTTACCACTTTTGTTCATTGAATTATTAAACTCATCAAGGCCTTGCAAAGCAACCCCTCTTGCTCTGCTATATAGCATATTAC
>JAUUDW010477339.1:0-12427 GCA_032361385.1 Panulirus guttatus | reverse complement strand
AAAAAAAATATATATATATATATATATATATATATATATATATATATTGGGGAACTGTGGGATTGATCATTGTGATGGTAGGTGATAAACTTTTAAAAAATCAACAACCCATGAAAGCCATAATTAACCACCTTGTCAGAAATTTACCTTCTTGCTCAGCATTTTAGTCAAAATATACCCATCATACATTTGATTGATCATAGCACAACTGCAAGCTGAAAGAATGCGTGGAGCCACTTGCTCGACCACAAGAAATATTGTTTGATAAGTCATAAGTGGAAGTGACAGTTTCAGAGATTTGGAAGAAGGGAAATGTGCTAATATTTAAGAAGGTTGATCAGAAAATTGCCCTGAGGTGCAGGCCAGTCTCAAAAGCAAGTGTGGTTTGCAGAGCATTGGAAAAGATAATTAAAAAGTTAATGAATGACTACTTACAGAGAAGAAATTTTCTAACTTGGGGACAACATGGTTTTAGAGAAAGGAGGTCATGCATAACCAGCCTTCTAGATTTATGACAGGGTTAGCTCCAATTTAGATCAAAGAGAGGGTTAGGTAAACTGTGTGTTCTCGGATTCCAGAAAGCCTTTAAAACACGGTTCCTCACTAAAGTTTGATGAAAAAAGCTAGATGTACAGGCATGAATAGGAGGGGTGGGCTCCTTTACTGAATAGAAAGTATCTTACTGGAAGGGAGTACAGAACACAGGTAAGAGGTGCCTCCTTGAAGTGTGATGGGGTTATAAGGTGCATGCTGCAGGGCTCGGATTTGAGCCCACTGCTATTTTTGGTGAATGAATATAACTTGCCTGATAGGAACTGTATCTAAACATGTTTGCAGATGATGTGAAGGCCATAAAAGAAATAAATGCCAAAGTTGGGCATATGAATGTATGTTGAGAGTCAGTCCAAGTAAGTGCAAGTAAGTACAAATTGAAAGAAGATGTTGGTGTGAGTATTACCTAGCGGGAAATGAATTACAGGAATCTGCATGTGTAAGACAATAAGGGGTTCACTTTGTGCCTAATCTGTCACCAGAAGTACAAATTAGGAGAAATGTGAAAGAGGCAGACTGTCTACTGGCAAATATAAGAATTGCATTCAAATATATGAACTAAGTCATATTTGTAAAATCACTCACCGTATCTGTCAGACCAAAACTGGATTATGCTTATAGTAAAGTCTGGTCACTGCACTGAAAGAAGCACAGTGATCTGAATGAGAGGGCATAGAGAATTGTGACAAAGATGGTACCTGAATTAAGAGAATTGAGCTACATTGAGAGTCAAGGGCTTCGAAAATGTTCCCCTTGGAGGATAGGAGAGGAGAGAGAGGGGGGACTTGATAACAGTCTCCAAGTTTCTAAATCATCTGTACAATGTTGATAGTTAATAGTTCGTCAAGAAATACTGCACTAGAGTAACCAGAGGCCATGACAGCAAGCTGGGTAGAAAGAATTAAGAAGTACTGGCTTTGGTTAGGTTGGTGGATGGTTATAATAAACTAACCAATATGGCAGTGAATGCTGGCAGTTTACAAAGGTTTAAGAGGCTACTTGATGACATAGAAAGTTTAGGAGATGAGGCCCCATGAAACTGAAACATCACATACTGTACAAATAGTTAATTACATATTTGTAAGACACATCATTATGCTGAAATAGTTTGTCATACACATTTAATAATATATAATGAAACTAAAAGTGATGGTTGTGAAGAAGGTGTTGGAAATGATTTGCCACTGGAACTTTCTCAAAATATAGGGCATTTTTAATTTTATGATAGATGTTTGATTTGGTCTTACATTTAGAAGATGAACCGAGACTCCAAGACCTGCCTTAACTCTTTAGTTTGGTGTATATTTTCATTCACCAAATTCCCAGAATGATCAGTTTTGGCTTTATTCTCCCTGTAATTAGTCCCTTAACTTCTCTAGATGGATATTTACATGAGACAAGATTCTCCATTAGACATAGATTTACAAGTCAAGTTTTGTTCCTCTGTTTAAGGGCCACCTACTGGACCTAGGTGGTTGCAGAGTTGGCAGTGCAAGATAATTTCTTCCCACAGTCATTTACCCTCCAGCCATACCAATGACAGCACATTCTTATGAATTTTCTAAGAAGGAAATGAGTGGGTTTTCGCTAGTTAGAGAACCAGGCAGAAAATGACCCTTACTTGTCGATGATAATCTGTCTTAGGATCTCATGGAGAGGGATGTTATGGGCAATTACTCTTCAGCAATGAAAGTTGACCAAGATAGGCAGAAGAAGGTGTTTCTATCAAAAGCGGAGGAAGTGTTGCAGGTACCCACTTGACCTTAACATCAGTACACCTATATGGTGCAGGTGGTGTTGTACATTATTTATCTCTTTCTAAAACTGGATGAATGCATCATAGCAACTAATGATAGTCATTTTTAATGTATTTTGCAGAGCTGCTACCAGTGAAAAATTGTTGCTGGATTGTATCTTGTCGGCAGAGTTCTCCAAGACTACACACATTGCACATTAGCCTGCACCTTTCTCTTCATCAAGTTTACTGTGTGCAGAGTATAGTCCCAGGTATTTCATAATTTTTCTAATGACACCATATTTTTTATATATATTTATTTAAAAGATTTCATTGCTGGTTGCTCAGTCAACTTTATTTTAAGATGAAGCATGTGTTTATATGAACATATGAATGGGAATGGCTCAGAATATATCAGAACTTTGAAGTAAGCTCAGTCCTTAGTAAATTCTTTATTAAGTCATGTATCCTTTTTTTTGTGTGTATGAATTAATGTATGTGATAGCTCTACATAGTTAACCTCTTCAGGACCCCTTATATGTAGCGATGCTCCATACAGGAGCTGAGTAAGGTAGACTCCTTTGGGGCAAGAAGGTCTTTGATGAGGCTTTACTATTTGTTCGTTCTTAAATGATCCAGCCTCATTGTTGGTTACTTCATGCACATATATGTATATGTCTGTAATTATAATCTAACCCCAGGACCCCTTCTTCAGGGACTCCTTTAGCTTCAAGTCTGCATGACAATCTGCTGCAGGGAAAAGATTAACTCCTTTGAAGTGAGAAGTTCTCTGATAAGATTATGCTTTAGTGATACAGCCTTCCTAAAGGTGACTTTTCACTTGTAGCATAACCACAGGCAGGCTGAATCCAGGAAGAACACATTCTTATATTTCCTGTGTGTTGTTGAAGGCAACTTAAAAAGGCATGAGTTGGGGGCCGGAAATCTTCCCCTTCTTGTATTTTGGTTTCTAAAGGATGGGGGAAAAAAGTGTGAAGCAAGCACTTTTCATCCTTCTAGAAGGCTCAGACTTGGGTGATGTAACCAGGATATGAAGAAGGGAAAGTTGGTAAGTTTTGAGGAAGGAACCTGGATGTTCTGAGTGAAACTAAGCTCAAGGGGAAAGTTGTTTGGGAATGTCCAAGATGTAAAGTCTAGGGTAAGTGTGAGGGCAAGAGCAAAGGAAGGGGTGGTACTAATGCTGAAGGAGTTGTGGGCATGTGTGAAAGATTGTAAGAAAATGAACTCAGATTCATGTGGGTGCAAATGAAAGGAGAGCAGGAGAGGTGGATGATTGTTAGTGCTTATTCACCTGGTATTGAGAAGAAAAAGAGATGAGTGTTTTGGGAGGGGCTGAGTTCATGAGCAGTTTTGATGGATTAGCTTATAGTGATGGGCATGAGTGCAAGAGCAAGTGATGTGGCTATTGAGGGCATAATTAGTGGGCATAGGTTAACCAATGTAAATGAAAATGGTGAACATCTTGCACAATTGTGTGCCGAAAAAGGACCCGTAATTGGAAATACCTGATTTAACCCTGTAACTCTCTAGACAGATATTTGCCCTAAGTTAAGCATTGCCTGTAAACAGGTATTTACACATTGATTTTTCACGTTAGTTTCAAGGCTCTCTGCTGAGCTTGGGTGGTGGCTGAAGTGGCAGTGCACAATTATTTCTCCCTACAGTCAGTCTTCCTCCAGCCATACTAATGAGAGCACATTATCTTGAGTTTTTGAGGAAGGAAACTGAGTGACTTTTGCTTAGATTCAACTCCTTAATGTTATGCAGTTATCTTTTCCAACCCATAAATTTACCTTTTCAGGTGATATATACATTTGTCTGGTCCATCGGCCTACATGTGTTGACCATTGCAGCTGGGTAAGATTAAAGTTCCCCACTGAGATGAGGTTTGGACACATGTAAAAACACCAGAGGTCTGGTATGTGTGTCTTTTAACCTCCATGTGGCCAAGGTAGCTAGGTGCCCTGCCCAGGGTTTGAATCCAACCTGTGATATATACATTTGTCTGGTCCATCAGCCTATATATAGATATGTAGGTGTTATTGGAGTCTGCCTGCTTGAGGTTGCACTGCAAGTAAAAAGTCACTTTGGTACAGTCTAGGCTAAGAACTTCTCACTCCAAAGTAATCTACATTTCTCTGTTACTGGAGTTAGTGCAGCCTTTGGCTGCAGGAGTCAGTAGAAAGGTCATGGGTAACACCAGGACTCTTTCATAGAAATTAATCTTGGTAATTGTAGTATATATGTGTGTGTGTCCATTGTTTATTTGTTCACATTTTTGTTTTTTTCACACTATCACCAGGTGAATCATCCTTATGGTTAGCAGCTGCCAGTGAGGACACAGGCTCAGTACGTGGGTGTTCTTCTTGGTATCCACAACCTGGCAGTTCAGGGTATCCAGGCTGTATGAGTCCATATTTCCCAATCCTGGCCAATACTTTCTCACCCTCGCATTCCCTTTCAGCATCAGATTACCAACCTACATCCCTCACCAAGACTCCACCTCGACCTCCACCAGGATATTCGCCCACTTCTGACTACAGTTTGTATTCTTCCCCAACCCGAGAGTCCTCCCCACCCTATTTATCTGACCCATTAACATTACAGTCTTGTACTGTAACTTCTCCTCCAGATTACCATCCAACATGGATTCCCAGGGCTCCAACTCCACCAGAATATTCCCCAACATCTCCTACTTATAATGTTTTCTCCCCACCAGAATACATTCCTGCCTGTCCATCTGAATCGCATTCATCTTCAGCTTCTCTACCCATATCTCCTCCAGCTTATAATCCATCATGGATACCCAAAAGGGTTATGGACATTTCAGAATTTTCTCAACATTCCTCCACAAGTAGTACACAGTCAGAGTGGGAAGAATATGTACCAACTCATGCATCTCACTCGCAAAAATCCCTCTCTTTCAGACACTCTTATCCCCCACCTTACCATCCTACAAATATTCCTAGTGTGGCAGCACAGGAGTATTCTGTACCTTATCCTGCATACCATCCACATTCTTCATACTATCCTCATTCTTCAAAATTAGAAGAGCCATCTCTGAACTGTAGACCTCACTCTCCATGTTACAGACCTACATCTCCCAACTTAAACCCTCCAGTTTATTCTTCAAGATCAGCTTCCCCTAACATTTTGCCTTATGTTCCAACCTCTGAATCATATATACCCTCAGGATCCTCCTCTTCACATGCCCCTGACCCCAGTGCCATGTCCCCAACCCATTCCCTAGCCAAGTCAGAGGATACTTCCTCACCTTTGTCATATAATCCATCCTCTCTCTCGTGCACACTTACTGCTCCAAACCATAATTTAAAGTATTCTCCACTTTCCCCTGGTTATTCTGTGCCTTAGTTCATTCATTTCTATTAGTTTTCCCTAATGTTATGTTAGTTACCCTAACACTGTTATCAACAGGTAATTCTTAACAAGTCCATCTTATCCTGTTAGTCCTCCCAAGAACTCTCCAGTTTGACCTTTTCATTCTGCATTAAGCCAACTATACAATACCTGTTTCCCAGCTGCAATTGTATCTGAATGCAACACATTATTCAGATAATAGCATTATCTGCATAAGATCTATAGTTCGTAATGGACTTCAAATTTATACATTACAACCAGTTTCACATTATAGAAAAATTACTCAGTTATGTTTATCTCAACAACATGTCCAAGTAATATTAATGTTGGTGATGCATAATACATGGAACCCTACAGATTACTTACTGTAATTTTTGTACTAAATATTGAACATATTTTCCATGGTTATGCATATTTGATCATTACGAAGAACATAAGAAAATGATTTACAGAGGATATTAAATTGATGATATTTCTGTTTGGTCATGAAGTTCAAGAAGTGTGTACATAATAGTGTTGTGAAAAAATAACAATTTCTTGTTTTATTGAATGCTATGTTATAATTTGTTATCATTTCATTTGATATAATCAGTCATTAGCATTCTAAACTTCCAGTAATGTGTGCTTTTTTGTCATTACATTTGCACATACTATTTGATTTTTCTCTAAGATAAAGATGATGACAGATATTGCTAATAAACACCAACATGAATAGTAAATGTGGATTCTAGTTTTGTCATGAGTGACCTGGAGTACGGGTACCATTACAGATATCACTTGCCTTGCCAGAAACCCTCCTCACACCCGGTGAAAGTTTACACTGGCAAGCAGCTAGTAATTATTACACTTGACAATAATTTTTGAGTGTCATAATATTTTCACTTATTCCAAATTATTGATGTAAAGTGTGTTGGTGTTAGATTACATCCCATCTGAAATAATACATTCTTCTCATGATTCAAATCTTTCTCCAGCATGCAACAGCAATTTTGAAACAAGACCACTGCCAGTCATAGCAATTTACATCATTGCTGTTTGCCATAATCCAATCCATTTGACCTTGTCTTGTGGCCATACAGGTAATGTTACAGTGTAATGATTACCCTATACTGTGTGGACACACTCAAATAGGGTAGCATTTATGAGATGGTCATACATTGGCAATCAGTGATAACATGATTTAAGTTATGAGATGGTCATACAATGGCAGTCAGTAATAAGATGAAGTAGGTCATGACATGGTTGCACAGTGGCAATCCATGATAACATGATTAAGAGTCAAGCAGAAACTTTCAACCCAGAGGCTTTGAGGTTGTGTGGGGAATCATGATCATACGAAAATCTTGATCAGACTTCCTTGATTTTAACTTCATTTTCTCCTGAAAACTTCACGCTACACCACTTCTTAGTGTGTCATTTTGTAATTAACAGGTGTTAAATCTTCAGGTTTTGTTGTTTATTACTTCCATACAAGTATTACAGGAACTTTCATTATCATAAAAATATATAGCTAAAAATTTCCAAGGGGATGCAGTGGTGCCTGGAATTTTGTTAATAATGGTAAAACTGTGGCAACACATGACTCTACTTTGCAAGTCATCTCCTTAATAGGAGTATATTCTAAGAGCTGTTAAATTTCTTACTTACAAATGATAAAGACAAAAAATTGACATTTTAGTATCATAATTTTTAAAGTACTCATATAATATTTCTGTGAGGCATGGATAATACCTCCAGGACTCTACCTAAGATACATTGCAGATTGGCTCTCCATTCCAGGTGATATCTCTTGTTATTCGCAGTACATGAAGTTGGTAATGTGGGTGATTGCTGTGTCTAGTGAAGATTGTGTGAAACACATTAAGTGAGGTTGATGGTAGTGTGGATGGTTGCTGTGTGTGTAGAGAAGATCTAGGAGTGACAGAAGTTCTGCTTACTCCATATGTTGACCAGAGGAGATATGGAAAAGAGACAAAGGTAAAGACAGGATCTGGACAAAAGTAAAGATGTTGTTTTGATAAAGACATTGTATGGACAAAGGCAAAGACATTGTCTAGACAAGGTAAAGGCTGTCTAGGCAGAGTGTCTGAACAAAGGTAAAGACATTGTCTGGGCAGAGGTAATGAGTGTTCAGACAAAGGTAAAGACATTGTTTGGACAAAGTTAAGGACAATGGTTGGATAAAGGTAAAGACAGGGTTTAGACACAAGGAAAGACAGTTTCTGGGCAAAGACTGTCTTGACAAAGATAAACACAGTGTCTGAATATAATGTTTAATACAAGATTAAAAACTACTGAACTTAATTTTTAAAGTAGATACTAAGAATTCTTTTGAAATATGACTCTCAGGTGGTTGAAAATTTCCATATTTGTATGAAAAAGTTAGTATGATGTGGGATGGTGGGAATAAAAGGATAAAATGAAAAGAAACAATTTAACCTGAGAATGGGACACAAAAGAAAAGTGTGAAGTGGATATGATCCAGAACAAAAGATGATTGGGTACAGAAAGCATAGTGTGCAGCGGATACAATCCAATTATTAACAGCAGGGAAGAACAGAGGTCATCTTGGATATATTGTAGATAATTAGAAACAAGCAACCATTGCCATATGGGACATGGCTTCTGTTGGTTTGCTTTTTTGCTAGTTATGCTTGGTGAAGAAACGGAGAGAGGGATGAGCAAATGTGAGTAACAACAACAGCAGTACTTTATTAGGCAAAGTACAGAGCTGTTGGAGCCAGAGCATGGTGCTACCAAAGATGTAAGATTATGGTAAGGAAGGTACAGCATCAGAAGTCATAAAGACTTCTGTTGTCTCCCCCCTCCCTCCAAACAGTGCAGCCTGCTAGGGGCTCCACTCTAAAATTGATATTTTACATGGTCATAATCAGAATATTAATGATAAGACAAAATGATAATGACAAGCTATACAGATTTAGTGATAATGAATATCAACAATGAAAGTGAACATGTATGGTGAAAAACAGTAAATAGAAGGAACTGGTATCATTGTTTGGAGCATCTGAGTGAAAGAAGACTATACTGATGAATTTAGAGTGTGGAAGACTATACTGATGAATTAGAGTTTGTTTGCTAGCTTACCTTTAGAGAAGTGATCTAAATGTATGCTAATGAATGATAATGAAAGGTACAGCCTCAGATGGTCAGTTATATTAAATGGTTAAGAATAAAGTCTCTGAATCCAAGCTGTAAATTTGAACTGCCACTATTTTGAATTTATTCATCAGCTGGCATAATGTAAACAAACAAACAAACAATGGAAAGCTTCACCTAGATAAGTGTTTTACACTTTATTTGCTGTTTTCTGCATCAGCATGGTAGTACCAGGAACAAAGAAAAGGCCTGTCATTCATATCCATTCATGTATAATGCACCAAACCATAGCCCCCTATCAACTACCAGCTAAAGGATTAAGGTTCTTGTGTTTTTCCATAGTTGCTACATCAGGCAGTGCTAAAGATTCTAAATAATGTCAATCAACACCATGCCAGAACTGAGTGAAAAGCACCAAAGAAATATATGCCTCTGTGTATATATTCAAGATTTACCGGGAATGGGATTGCAATCCAGTTTATTTGATCTTTTTTCAGTGTAAACAATAATTTTTGAGGAAGATGACTCGTAGGGTGCAAATAATTTTTAGTATTTTTTAAATGGTGGTTGTGAGTGCTAAGTAAAGTGAGTAAGAAATGCAGTAGTGAGTTACAGACATATGGGGTAGTTGTGAAGATAAAAGGGATATCTAAAATGTATCATGTGTACCAGTTTACTACTCATTTCTTGGAACAAAATGAGTCATAGGCTTCAAGGATGATACTATTAGAAAAAATCTCATTCAAGATAAAATAGACAGATGGCTGAGTTCCTGCAGCTTAGCTGTATACTTATTTTTGTAAGACACAATAACATTTCCCAAGATTAAAGGCTTTACTTGAAAGAAACCTTCCACTTGACCCAGACAGAATACAGCCAAACTAAAAATACAACAGAGCAATAGATGCACTTAATTCAGAAAATATAAATCAAGTTGCAAAATTCACAACTGTAGAAGGGTAGATAGGCATATAGTATGAACTGATAAGTAGTAAAACTAACACAGCTAAGCAAATCATACATGTCACAACAGTTGATAACCAAAAGTGAGAAAGTATTGAATACAGCATTTATAAGATAAGAAAGTAAGCTGATAGATACCTATAGAATGCGGTGCATATTCAGAAGAGATTTACCAAAACAGATCTGCAAAGGTGATGAATTTCAAGACATAACGGAATATTCTCCTATACCATAAGCACAGAAAGATGTCGACACATTACATCAAATTGTGGAATAAAAAGTAAGTAAATGCAAAGGAGGCCAACACCAAACAAGACTGAACAACTAAATGTTGTTCTAACTGGGAAAGACCATGTGTCTACCTGCATTGTGAAGCCTGCAGCAAAGCATAATTATATATAATTACCATACTGAGGTAGAAGGTACAACATTGAAAGCTTTCTCTAACACATGAAAGTAGATTAAACCGAAACCCTACTAAGAAAGCAGTAAAATGACCATATACATTGCCACAAATTAAAAGCATTGCAAATAGGAACAATTAACCTCTTCTTAAATTTCAGCCTGCTATTTACCGCTTGACCCAAACAAACAATGGACATGGTAAAGGTACACTTCATAGTTGCATACTATGTTTTTGAATAGAAAATCAAGAAATCATTTAGAAAAGGTATAGAAAGAAGAAAAATCTGGAAAAGTAAGACACTAGGCCAACTAGAGAACCTAACAGTTGCTCCCATAACACCAAAAATGAAGCCCTTAGGACTTGTACACAAGTGAAACGCAACATTAGGGATCCTCACACAAAAATATAACCTTGGAACCATATTCCACAAAAAGGTTCTGCTTTTCCCATTAAAATAAATGGAAACCTAAGAAAAATTCAAATTCAGCATCAAATCTCTTAGTGTGTAACTATTAACAATTTAATATTCTCCTTGCTAATATAGAATTTATGGTAAAGAAATTTGCCTGATCTAGTTACATTATGGCAGAAGGAATATACTTATTAAGTAAAAAATTATATTTTAGATTTAATGAGACACTTGGGAGGCATAACTACAGGCAGAAGTCTTGGCAAATTCTGGAATCTTTTAAGAGAAAAAATATCCATTGGAACTGCCTCTCTTCCATACTTTGTATAAATTAATTTTGATGATAGTAGCACCGTGTAGCCTCCACATCTTGATATCTTGTTTCCACATACAAGTTTTCCAACATAAACTTCTCTTCTTTCTCCCAGCTTGAAAGTACACCAAGGATATGCTTGAAACTCTGTAAGACTAGTTTTTTAAGGCATATTCCTGCAATTGTCTGGATATTTGAAGCAACTGGTAGACAAACTGCAGAGAAAAAATCTAACACATTGTTGAAGCCATCTAGAACATAGCTGCACTTAACTTCCTCTGCACCCTGCAAGGAACACTACTCATATGCAGACTACATTTGACATTATTTGAGATGAATAAGAAAAGGCTTGTCGCAACTTATACATGAGAGCAGAAGTAATAAGGAAAGTCATGAAACAGTTATACAAAAGGAAAGAAATAATGAGTCACCAAAACAGTTATACACAAAGGCAGCAGTAGGAAGGAAAGTCCTCACAACAGTTATTCACAAGGACATAAGTAGTAAGATACAAATTATTTTAAAATAATGGGAAACTATAAAGATAGAGGAGTGAAAATTGTCAGTATTTAAAGAATATTGTACAATGTAAGAATGCATGTTACAGTACCATTGCAGGAAGACTGGATATGACTAGAGTTCTAACAATACGTCTGGTCTTGAACCTACTGTCAGGTATAATAAAAATATTTCACCAGTTTATCACTGTATTTTATATAAAAGAAAAACATGAAAAAGCAATACATAAATAAACTAAACTAAAATTTATATGCTGTACTATCATATCACAGACTAATGGCTAGACACACAAATATATATGAGAATCAAAGCTAAAAACAATGTGGGAAGCAAAGGTGTTCAAAACAGTAATACTGTAACTGCAAACAAGATAACACATGAGTGATGGGGGAAAGTGTATTTTAAGGATTTTCACTTATTTATTGATATAACTTTTTTTGGTTCCTTAGTGTTGCTATACCCTGGTAAAAAAACTATATATATTATCCCTGGGGATTGGGGAGAAAAAATACTTCCCATGTATTTGCTGCGTGTCATAGAAGGCAACTAAAAGGGGTGGGAACAGGGGGCTGGAAATCCTTCCCTCGTGTTTTATACTTTTCCAAAGGAGGGAACAGAGAAGAAGGCCAGTGAGGATTTTCCCTCTGAGGCTCAGTCCTCTGTTCTTAACATTACCTCGCTAACGCGGGCAAAGGCGAATATGTATGAAAAAAAAATATATATATTCCAAATATAACAATCAGAAATTGCTACATTCGATTACCTGATATGATTCTAATAACTTACTCAATACAGAAGTAAATCCTGGTGTCTGTACAACCATAGTGACAAAATGTATTGCCAGTATAAAACTACTGTTAATGAAACATTGCAACTTAAAAACTAGAATATATATGACCAAATAATTATGCAATTAATAATGCTTATAGCAATATTCCATAAATGCAGTATCACAGCAGTATATCACCAATAATACTCATAATCAGGTGTATTAATAAGTTATTCAAATTTTTA
>JAUUDW010477229.1:2757-20036 GCA_032361385.1 Panulirus guttatus | reverse complement strand
ATATTAGCTTTATCCTATTTACAGAATACAAGAGGAGGATGAATGGAATAACCTGAATGAAGGCATGGTAGATACGGACAGAGCCAGAATTTGTGTAAGTCTTAAAAAGGATGTTATCTAGATCTAGCTTATTCTTTTACTCGAGGGAAATGCCAAAGCCATGATTTGACCTCTTGACCTTGGGATGAGCATAAGCAATGGAAATGTGAATGAGGACGGAATGCACATCAGCAAATTTTCATTAAGTGACTGGATATAAAAAGTCCAGGAGTAAAGACTCGTCCCCCTAATGGAGAATTCGGTATACACACAAACATACAAACATACTGAACAAATAGGTTATCACACATATGTAGCATGAAATGCACACAAATGTAATCACACATGTTTGAACAGCGTGTGCGTTGGCGCGCGCACGTCCAGCATTTACAAACTCTTTTTCTTTCCGCATAACTACTTTGTGCATTATGGAAGTTTTCCACCAATGGGACTCCGTTACTGCTCCACATAAGCCATTGGTTTTCACCCTGTTCAACGGTAATCAAGTCCCCAGAGGGTATGCCAAGGGTCTTCCTTGGAATACCCAACAACCCAGCCGATCCTAATATCACAATGTGCATTCTCTCCTGTGTCTTCGCAAAGATGAGAGATAAGGGTTACCTTACAACGTCTTGATTAAAATCTACGAACATTAAGCACATTTCGACCTTCACCTAGTAATATCTGTGACGTGTACATGTTTGGAAACATTATACAGACCAACCATTGCCACGGCTGACAATCACTTGCCCCGTGGCCGTCGCTGGATGAGCCTGAGTCCTGGCAACTGTGGCGCTCTTGCACGTGGCTGTATCAGTGCTTCACTTACAGTACAGGTAAAAAAGAAAAAATTATGCGCTCATGTTCATATTTGCAAGTCGTAATAAATACCATTATAGTCTACTACTACGAAGGCATCGTCAGGGGACTAAACTTAGTCTAAGGATTTCCGTAATATAATGTGTATGTGTAATTATTAGAAATAACGGTGTCACAATGAAGTTCATGTATACTAAAAATATAAATCATAACCGGGGATAGAATATGACGATGTACTGCACCTGGCCTGAGCCATTAGGCAAATCAATTAACACCAGAAATGATAAATAGGAAGGTCCAGGTGTCTCTGTTCTGAAAAGGAGTATGGGACCCGCTCAACCCACCTTGGATCTGCCACTGAAGTTAAAATAAAGCCCTCGACTGATCTTTCCAGTGTGTCTCAGGCTACAGGAAAAGTTCCTAAGGACTGGAAGTTTGCCAATAAAACACCAAAATTGACAAGTCCCTACCCAGAAATTATAGCCCAATAAGCCTGAAGACAACAGCTGACAAGCTTATTAAGGGAACTACCATTCTGTTCAACAATTGTAAGAGAATCACCGGAGAACAGTTTGCGTATTAATCGTTCATTTCTCACCAAACTGCTTGATTTCTTTCGATATAATCAACATCTATGATGAAATTAAATCATTTAACAACGTCACCCATCAAAGATTACTGGCTGAGGTTCACCTGGTATATACAATATTATATAAAGGTGGTCTGAAGCTTCAGTGGGCTGGCCGTAAAACACACGATAGTGGTTACCGGTCAAGCCTCAAAATGGTTAGACGTAGCAAGTGTTCCGTAAACATCAACGTATCACCAAATTCTTTTTCTGAAATACAACGATATTGATATGGGATATGTTGTATCAATAATCGTAGAATTTCCTTAAATAGGAAGTAAACTGCAGCAGAGCCCAGGTGTCTACAGGTGCAAGCTAACGCCACAAATATGATTAGACTCCCAGGTGGCGAATGAAATTTTATAATCGACAAGTGTAAAGTTTCATAACCGTCTGTAAAAACGAAATTAAAAAGCAAAGTCTGATGTGTAACGAGACGGAAGACATGTGTAACAAACTCAAGATAAATAGAAAAACGCAAGAGTATGAAGTATAACAAAAAATTTTAGGTTCCACTCGCATAGCAAGAGAAACAAGAAACTAACCTTCACCATTAGTATTCACTGGAGCGTCCCCACCTTAGAAATGTACTCAGTTTTGATAGCCCTAGATGATTCAAGGACGCAGAACAGTGGAAAAGCTGTAGGAAATTACCAAGAAGATTTTCAGGCAGAAAGTTAAGTCGTTCATGCAACCTAACACCCTAACAATGAGGCTGAGCTTCTGTAATAAAAGTATTTAAAATTATCAGAGATTTCGACACTCTTGATCTATCAGTAGTGGTTGAAAGCAACACCACAGATACGCTTAGAAAATAAATTTGGGAAATACTTTGCCACAAGATCGAGCAGCATTTGCGTCTCCGAAAAAATTTTTGGAGCACGTCAGCTTATGCATTTCTGAATGCTTTTCTATTTTTAACTTTTTAAGTTTTTCACTTCTATCTGTTAGACTGTTAGGGCAGTCTTTAAATCTCTAGCAAAAGGGGAACTTATTCACGGAAGAGAATGGTTGTTACGTAGGGTGATTAGCGTTGATCGAGGAAGAAATGATTTGGCAAAGGAGAGGTATGGTAGCAAAGAAGAGCATGCTTGAGAGGGTAAGAGGGTGCTCTGCAACAGTCTGGACATATGGAGAGGACGAGTGACAAGAGACCGACTAAGATGCTATGAGAAATGGAGGGAATAAGAAGTGGGAAATTGAAGACAATATGAAAAAATGGAGTAATGGATACTCTGAGTAGTCATGGCCTCGCCAGAAAATGCAGAAGGGTTTGAGTTTGCATGACGAGCGAAATGGAGCGGCCGCATACAAGGGACAAGGGACAACGCTATCAGTGGGCTGAATAGGGACAACGCTATCAGTGGGCTGAATAGGGACAACGCTATCAGTGGGCTGAACCTCGTTACATACAGCGTTCAGGAATAACCACGTAAAAGTCCGTGGAGCTCGGCTGATATGGAGCTCTGGTCTCAGTGCGTTGTGTATGTCATTCAAAGAGTGGGAAAGGCTGAACAAGAATGAAAACAGTCATCACCTTTGACAAGGCAGTATCACTTGGGAGTACAGCCTTGTCAAAGAACTTCTCAATCAAAAGGAGTTCACAATTCTCTGCTACTGGAAGTAGCACAACATTGGGTTGTAGAAACCTTTACAACGAGGTCCTGGATAACACCAAGAACTCTTTCCAACAGAGGATCGTGAGTTACTATAAATAAATATCGCTTACATCAACTAGTGTTTGCATGAGCATGTAGTATTGGCTGTGCGCGTCTCTGTGTTAGTGTGCACCTGTTTTAATGACAGTGCATGTGCGTGTATGTGGGTATAGATTTGGGTAGATGTGCGCAGTGTTTGTGAGGTTGTGTGTCAGTTCAGACTCAGAACCCAGCAAGTCAGCCGGGGTACGGTTGGTGCAATGCAGGACCAACATTGATCCTGGGTTGGCACTAGGCCACCCTTCTCGTGTCCATAATTCACTCATTTAATGACCGTAATTCAACCCTTATGTGACTCTTGTCTATCGTCACTGCAGCCTGAAACCATTCCCAAGTCAAATCATTCCATCCCTAGAGTGACTGTAATCCCATCCTGTGAGTGTACGTGATCTAACCTGTCTGACCCTCATCCAAGTCCCCAACAGCTTTAATTCACCTCTAATCAGTCCTTAATCCAGGCCTATATGAACTGAAATCATACCTCAATTAGGCGAAAATGAAGAGATACAATAGGAAACACCACAAATGTGTCATAATTGGAAAGCTGGATTGACCTGTCGAGAAGAAAGACGACAATGACACTGTGACTTCTAGGGAAGCAGGAAGAAAAGTAAAATGGTGCAAGACGGTAAGCAAATGTCAAACAATGACAAACGGAAGCCGTCAGAGAGATACCGCACGCCAATCACACACCAACAGAGAGATGTACAGTGACATGTAATGGATAATGAGTGACAGACACTGATACTAAAACGGCGGCAATATACTGACAATGACAGAGACAGTAACTGTCAGCAAAACAAGTTAACATACACAGAATGCCACAGTCAGTAATGATAAATAATGACATGTGGCAAAAGGTACGTACGAAAGATGAAAGAGTATAATACACCGAGAGACATCAAGAAGGAAAGTAAGTCTCAAGGCTGCAAGTATGACAGAAATAACAGTATGGAGATAGCGGCAATTTGCCATTCGAGTCAGTAAATTACTGCCATACAAACGATACGAAAGTAAACACTACTGAGCCTGACAACGATATTCAAAGAAAAGGAGACGAAAATGAGCAGCAACTTTGCCTGACACCTAGACAGAAGGTAGCCATCACGCATGACATACATGCCGACAGATATTTACTGGCAAGCAAATAGTTACAAGGCAATGCACAGTCATCTTCACAAATAAAGATGTCAGTTGCCTATTCAGTGTATGCATGAACGTGTATGGGAACGAAAACCTTTAACAAGTAAGCGATGCCGCGAGAATACGTATGAAGATGTTCAGGTAAGAAGAGGGGAATTTAAATTGGCATGAACATATCAGTGTCCGTGCACGAGTTCCCACGAGTTGAAGATGTGCGAGCGAGAGCACGCTGGGATGTGGGAGGTAACATTAGGGGCGTGAGCAGGAATCACGTGGGTATGATAGGGCCTGGAAGGTGGTTTCCAGCCTACCAACCCTTCCGCACACACGTTCTTTATGTTAGCCTCAGTTCCGGCCCTCCATGTATTTCTGATCATTTCAAAAACACTTCCTCTTCCCTCGGGGAATTAGGGACGTGTCTTTATGAGCACACAACACACAAAGATAACCAATGCACATCATATTAACCAATGTCTGCTGTATTAAAGTGTGATTTTCTGGCCAAGTTGGTGTGCCTGCCAGATGTAAACATGAGACCAAGCAGCCACATCTGTGGGCTGCAGATCACACTGAAGCCACGTTTGAGAACCACTGTTCCCGCCCAGTCATAACACATAACACTTCTTAAACATCTTGTTCTTTCGCCACTCAATTGAAAAATCGTTTCACGTGCAGCTGTTTCCGCATCAGTAATTGCCTATCATTAAACCGAACACATTTACTTGTTTTCTATGTGCAATAAATTTCACGAGATAAGCATATACTGCACGAGGACTATGATAAAAATCTCTGTTTCCCAGGTTGCACATAACTGATATAACTGATAAAGTTACCTGCCAGCACACTCACCTCCCCAGATGCTCAGCTTGAGTTTAGACCCATCAAGATTTTCAATGTAGGTCCCCAGGACTCTGTTTAGCAGCTCTGACACTATGCCCTCGAACATCTTGACATGGATTTTTCAAGTACAGTAGTAAATCATCGTCGGCAAGTGGTTAGATTTCGTGGCAGCCCATTACAGATCCTACCTATCTGATCTCTCAACCTACACTGACTGTTTATGGCGCCGCCCACAGTTGCCATTCTGCCTTCTCCTTTCCACATGACGCAATACAGGGTAAACTTTTTTTTGCAAGTGTCGAATGTTGAACTGGGATATTTTCTACATTATCACTAAAATGTATAAGTCGTTTGCCTATATACTGCTCCATAAACACGCCCATTAATTCTAAAGATACGTATATAAAAGACATTATTTCTACACTTGGCAACACGCCATTGAGCCCTGCAGATACATGACATCGTTCTTTATAGGATTTTAAAGAGATATGGTTGACTGACTTAGTGTCCTTTGCATACAGAACAGCTTTGCTGAAGAGCTGTGTTTGTCACGTTCCATGACACTAGAAAAAAAAGAAAGTTGAACAAGTTAATCTAGCAATAATGGCGCGACCAGTCTAAAACCCAGCCACCCTTGCCAATATGAGTATGACCCCCCAAAAAATAAAGATCTGTGAAGTTGTCTATCCTACTTTACAGAATATCCATTAATGACAAGCAAAGGAAAAAATATCAGTTTAAATAAGCCCAATTTTTTTTAAACATTTCAAAACTTTGACCGAGTCAATATTGCCAGAGGCGATATTGCCAGAGCTGAAGAATCTTTCCCAAAGGCAGAGAGAAAGGGCGGGGTCGCCTACACAGGGGTCCCAGCCCCCACCAACCCTGGGTGCATGATTCCGAATATAAGTCAGCAAAGCTGGTTTGAGTATTTCTGTGTAATACAGAGAAAGAAACGCGTACGAAGGCCCACGCTCCATGTATACCGCAACCGTATCGAAGATCATCTGAATGTCTACGTGTAATGCGCCAAGAAATGGACAAGCACTAGAGACGAGGAGAATTCCATTCTACAAGCCCTTGCCACATGCAGAAGAATGCAGGAAATGACGATTTTTATGCGTAGCATTCTTTATTTGACTGTTACGAAAGATAAACTATGAACCCGGCAATATCTTAAGAAGTACAATGTACTCATTTGGTTTCTCTTTATCATCCACGACTAGGCTCGTGCATTTATTTTAAGAACATTAGCATTATCGACATAAGTTCCAGATGCCAGACGCTCATTCGAGTAGATATAAGATCTAGTTATGGAATTTGATTTAAGAGAGAAGTAAGGGGTGTGACAGACTCAAGAACAACAATTAAAGAAAATTGAGGAAATTTTAAGTGATCTTGTATTAAGGGCATGGGACTTTCATACCTAGACTTTGATTTCGAGGCATAACAACTTCTCTGAAATGTATGGACTGTTGAAGAAAGTTGAAAAAGGGCTTTATCATCCTTGCTGGAAATGACATAATGTATAATTCAGAGAAATGAGGGCAATTTTGGTCCAGGAGTTATTGATTCATAGCGGCATTGACTAAATAGTTTAGCTTTCCATTTTCTTCCTGCCTTTGCTGAATTAAGTTTCACACCAATTCCGTATATCAGAGTTATGGGACCGTCACTCAAATATGGATGAGACTTGAGATTGTCCTTATTCACTTGAGTGACCACTACAAAAAGGGGTTTGGGGAAACGGAAACAGAATCGGTTTAAGCAGTCAAAAAAATCATATCAATGAGTGACTCCAGCACTATAACCAAGGAGACATATGTGAAAGTCGTCATATTCTTCCTCTCAACCTGACCCTGAATTCTCTACAATCAGTGAACATGTTCCTGCTGGATCGTGACAGGGGAATGTTAAGCAAAGGTAAACCTTACAACCGTTACAGTGCTGACACACAAAAGTGTAACGCTGTCAGTTGTGAGGCAGGAATCTGTAACTGACAAAGACGTATTTTCCGTCCCGAGAAGCAACAGGACACGCCTGGGTTCCTGTAGATCTCCTGTCCCAGCCAGCACTGTTGCTACTGGGTACACCTACCATGCTAAGGGCAGATACCTTCCTGCTGGAATTGCATTTGTGATTATATCAAACAAAGCCTTAAAGGGAAGAAATCTCGAACGCCATGTCTGAACACCAAGTGGAGAAAAACATCCCTGGACAACTACAGTGCTTGCAGACTAGTGACGCATTTCCTGCGTCACTGTACATTCCTCCTTGCCTGCATAGTTTCACTTTAGTAGGGCTCCTCAGTTGGCGGTTACGTCGATATTTACAACTGTAGGTCACATCTTAGGGTGAGTGACACCGGTGTCTTGTGCAGCCTTGGGTACGCATGGACCATAGAAATCGTTCATCGTTCTTCGAATTCCTCTACCGTGACAGTACAGTGCACACCTACGCAAGAAAACGTCTTTGAGCCATCGCTCGAGCACTCGGTAACTCATACCTCCTGCAGGAGAACTGCGGGACCTCTGCAACGCCTTCGTCTTGCATTATTTCTCCTGCAGGTAGTAACATGAGACGCGGGCAACACCTCTACCCTTCTACACCACAAGCACGGGGCCTTGACAACGCCTCCTCCCGCCCATAGTACAACCCTGGAACCTCAGTAACACTTTCTCCCTTCTGCAGCACAGCTGCAGGACTTAAGCAACGCCCCCTGTCTTCCACACCAGCACCATGGGACCTCAGGAACGCCTTCATCCTGTGGCTCAACCACATGTCATTAAACAAGGCCCCCTCTCTCCAGCAACAGAACCACAGAACCATATCAACGGCTCCATCCTCCTGCAGCACAACCCCAAGACCTCGGCAACACCTTCCTCCGGTAGCAGCACCTCTGGAAGCCTGCCTCACCTATCTTCCTGCTCCTGTAGCAGTAGTAGCTACTTTAGTAGCTTTACGCCCTTGTAAACATCAATATAGAATTGTATTACCTGTGTTTTCTTCTGTACATCTCACCCTCAATCATATCTTAATTTAAAGGAAATAAGACACACACACACGTTCGGTAATTTGAACGAGACTATGTGTTCCACTCAAACAAAAAAAATAGGTACTACAGACGTCATGATTTATTTTCTCAGTTCCAACCCATGACTTTTGGCTGAAAGGTCTACATCGGTTTAAACCAGGTAATCGATGAAGATGGTCCTTTTTTGTTAAAGTTAACGGTCATGAAAGGAAATAAACCTCTCAGCACGACAAGATTCCATCCCAAAAGAAAATGCCAGATGGTTATTATGGTAAAAATTTAGCTTCCACATAGCAACCCTAGGATAAAAAAAAAGAAAAAAAAACTGACCCCGCTCCCTAATGGCAAGCAGAGCCAGATGTATGATGCTCTCGCTTTCGCCAACGAGACAGACAACGTTACCAGCAACGATGTACCAGATGTATGATGCTCTTGCTTTAGTTAATACGGTCGTCACAGTGTTACCAAGCAGGTTGCTCTCCACCTGCAGAAAAGTTCGGTTGTGAAATGTAAATAAAATATTACCTTGTCATCGAAAACAGCAAGTATTAGTTCGTACATTTATGATGTCACATACGTTACAGTCTCTCTCACCCGTAATACACAAATAGTAATCACCATGGTCTCCTATGTCTGCTGTATCCACATTTAGTCGCATGCATTGACAGAACGAATGGGTGTTTGATATCCCACTGTCTCCAGTGAGGATTCTCGCATAGTCACTTGGCTAATCCTCCCTTGTGCCGTCCCGTGGCACACCCGACCCTTCACGCTGTCCTCTCGCACGCCCAAGGGCTCTGGCACACCATGTACCCCTCACCCTCAACTCTGATACACCAGATACACCTCGACCAGGGCCTGTAGAATACCAAGTAACCCTCTTCCTCTGCTCTGATAACACCAGGTACCCCACAGCCTCGGGGTCTGGTGTGCTAGGCACCCCTCAGCTCCGGCTCTGGCACACCATGTACCCCTCAGCTTTCATACCAGGTACCCCTCAGCTTTAGATCCTGGTTGTGTCTCGCGTCCCTCAATAGGAAGGTTGGTCAGTACTTCACCACCTCACGCCTCACTTAGGGTTACGATCATAATCACATAATCTTCGCCTCTGCCTCAGCAAGAGACTCGGTCGTTTCTCTGTCATTGTTTACACTCCACCTGCGCAGTACCTTCCATCGTGCAGTACCTGCGCAGTATTCTCCGCCATTCAGTACTTCACAATAGCTAGACTGTCCCATGAGTCCAGGTGGTACACACAGCCACTACACTACCCCATGCGTCTAAGCGGGACACATGGTGGCACACAACCCCATGTGTCCAACCAGGACACAGCGTCGTCCCACTACCCCCATGTGTCCAGGCAGGACACAGAGGCTCTAATCTGTCATGGACCTGTTGGGTCACGTTTGTATACCAGGATGACGACCAGCAACCTTACTGTTGTCATAATGGCCAAACAACAGCTGAGCTGCTGCCACCCACCAACACGGAATACCCTAGTTTGTGGTTAATTGATGCAGGCAAGAGCCTCATTATGCCGTGCATGAGGTGAGAAGCATCGGTTCCATGGGAAAGGTTACGTGGCTTCCGGATCTCATGGAGCTTCTGCAGAAGGGATTGGTATTGAATGCCGCAGTCATGAGCTGAAGGGTGGATATCGTTTGTGCTTTGTGCAGCAGAAGGCCGAGGAAGTGGCTCGAGGACCCTATAGTTCAAGTCTCTCCTGAAAACAGGAGGTGACGATTTTCCACGTGAGTCCTACCGAAAGGAGGTCGTGGAGGATGAAGCTTCACATAGTCGTGCCAGGAAAGAGAAAAGTCAGGGGTCACATGGTGGACTACTACTGATAGAAGGCGGAAACCCCAAGGGTTCTTGGAGTCAGAGAATCGTGGCAGAAGACGTCAACAAAATGTTGGCTGCGTTCTTGTTCTGCGTCAGGGACTGCTTGACTCACTGACAAAAGAGACGATAGAGTTGGTCGGTGCGTTATCGCTGACTGGCTGCAGACGGGAATTAGTCAGTACTGCGCTGGTTATGGTCGAAGGTGGCTTTCTCTTTCATTAAGCTCTTACTTGAGTAGTTTGCGACTGATGTCCTCCAACACTTGAGAATGAGTGTCATGAATAATGACGCTTCTTACGTTTAACTTTCTACCTTTCATTGAGCTCCTGCAGCACTCAGGAATCCATCCACGTATAGAACCACAGGTCGTAGAGCGCGGTTATGTTGTGAGTATATCCGTGTGAGCCGAGCACAGAACAATATGGGTATCCACAGTGGAAATTGCATTTTGAGCATGAAGGGTTTAGTGATATCTTGAAGTGGTGTTTATGGTGTGGTAGATACAGGCTTTTTTTTTAGAGCACAGACGAAAATGAGCAACTCGTGCATGCCTGGGGAGTGTAGTTTCAGACGGGCTTATGTATAGGCCGGTGGTGCTTAAAATTGGGGTGGAAGGGACAGTCGTTGAGAGGTTGTCGGGTCATTTCACTGTGTATATGCCTTGTCAGTTCTGTTATTTTTGAAAATGCATATGAAAAAAAAATGAACCGACAAGTTCTAAAATACACTCCCTTTCCCAACCCCCACCATCTCAACCCAATCATGCACCCGTCTGAAACTAAACTCCTGAGTCATGTAAGAGTACCTCTTTCTCGTCTGCTGTCTAGACACCACCCATCTCTATAACATTAAGAACATCGGTTCATTATATGTATATATGACGTGGTCATCCTTTCATTATGTGACACTTATGCCCAGGGAAACAAAGAAAAGTTGGTAGAAGTTTGTCCATACATATACGGAATTTTTAAAATCTATAACTTTGATATCATATTATCAGGAAACTCATTTTTTGATTATGAAATGTTATGGAGTATAAGATTTCTATGTAAACCAATATTTGATCCTTCTGAATTGTTTACACGAGCCACCCATGGTTGAAGAAGACTGATCTGAAAAATTCTGGACAATAAAATTAAAATAGTTAACCATAAAATAGAGCCTTTTAAAGTATTGTTTTCTTTGATGCGAATAACTGGAAAGAAAGAATTGAACTGGTGTGGTATCATGTACATACGTGTGCTGGAGTTATCACCTGGACTGACAAAGAAGGAAAGCAGCCACACAAGCAGCACTGACTCTCCGCCATCGATAAAGAGAAGAGAAATACCCATGGTGGTGTCGCCACACTTTCATTTTCTAACACTTTTCATCTCCAGAGCAGCAAAATAATGTTGGGGTCAGATCTCTTAATTTTATAAGTAAAACAATATTTTAAGAGCAGTTTTCAAAATATGTAATTCTCTAAATCTGTTTATGGAACTGCATATACATCATAAATTAAAACAGATTTAGAAAAAAGATCTGCCATTCTTTTTCTTTATGCTAATGAATGTTCTATTGTCTAAAATTTTCGGGATAATTATGATTATATAGTTTACGAGAAGATGGATAGAAGAGCATATTCTAATATAGAACTGACGAACACATATGAAAGATTAAAGCCCAGCAACTACCGCGGAATATCAGCTCTGTTCGTCCGGCCGCATTTGGTAAGAAAATTGACTCCATCCCCAGTGCGTCCGTTTCCGGCCAGCCCCTGAGAAGACACGCAAAAGCTGGGAAGAAGCTTGACAGGCTGATTCACAGAGGAAGTCATAAATATGGTTTTATTCCGGACCCGCTGACTTTAGAGTTGGTGTCAAGCGAGGGTTGTCAAATGAACTTTGCTTACCACCTATTTTGCTTCCAGTCTTCCCTGGAATAGACACAAGCAGGGATCAGGTGTGTCTTTCGTCATGCAGAGGAAGGAGCTGAAATTTCACAGTCACCGGGAGAT
The DNA here is from genome assembly GCA_032361385.1 of Panulirus guttatus. Classification (NCBI taxonomy): domain Eukaryota; kingdom Metazoa; phylum Arthropoda; class Malacostraca; order Decapoda; family Palinuridae; genus Panulirus; species Panulirus guttatus. The sequence continues at coordinate 7,974 of JAUUDW010477229.1, read as the reverse complement.
GGGAACGAATCTTGGAAGGGAAGCCTTGCTTTTCGAAATCCTTGGTTACCCCCAGGAGGGCAGGCCGCCATGAGCGGCGACCCACCCGCCTGGGAGCCGAGATGTCTGTCTGCCTGTTTATTTCAGATGTTTACGTCTTCACTGCATTCATGTGCGTCTTCACATATGATGTTTACGTCTAGGCTTATGATTTCAGTTATTCACTCGTGATGTTTACGGGTTAACGTGTGATGTTTACGCCTTCGCAAATGGTGTTTATGTGTTCGGTTCTGATGTTACGGTGTCCACTCCTGGTGCCCGCGTGTTCACTCATGTTACTGATGTTCGCTTTTGGTGTTACTGGTGTTCAGGTGTTGACGTGTTCGCTTCTGATGTTCACTTATAGTGGTGACGTGGTCACTTCTGGTCTTGAGATGTTCTCGTGTTTCTCTCTCCACTCGTATACAGTTCTTATATTTCCTTGCTTAGATCTTATGTAAACATATTCATACGTCCTTGAACATCATGCACTGTACCATACCACTTATCCCTTACCACCATGATGGTACCATACACTTACATCCTCCACTACCATGATGATACCAAACTCATGCAATCTTGTCACGATGGGACCATACCCATACATTCTTCACTACCATGATGGTAAATACCCATACATTCTTCAGTACCATTATGGTAACATCATACATTCTTCACTACCATGATGTTACCATAACCCTACATCCCTCGCTACCATGACGGTACCATACACTTTAATTCCATGATGGTACAAACCCTTACATTCCTCGCTACCATAATGGTGTCACTTTTACCCACTACCATGAGAGTACCATACGCTTACATTCTTTACTGCCATAATGATGCTATACTCCATCTTTCACTACCATGACGGTACCATTCCATTATAAAGATGGTACAATATCAACCACGATATAACATACCATTGCGTCTAAGCTAATGGTAGCAGTATACCATACCTCTACTTCCATTATGGGTTCGTCAACACATCCATCACTACCATGACACTAACAATGTAACTCCATTACCATGATGGTGCTGTGTTATACCGCAGCCTCACACTACCATGATGTAGCACCATACTGTTACCTCCACTACCATGATGGTACTGCATCATACCACTGCTATGATGGTACCATACCACTAAATCCAATACTGTGCTGGTTTAGTACCACGTACCATACCACTACCTCCAATATCATGATGGTGTAGTACCGTGTACCATACCACCTCCACTACCATGATGGCACGGTACTACGTACCATGCCACTAACATCTTCCACCATCACAATCCATGTTTTGGTTCTTGATCCAGGCACGTCCGGCTGGGCGTTTTGGACCTTCCTTAGGCCTACCAAGCCGCCAAGGTCAATAAGGCCGTTAACGTCATGTTACGTCTCCCAACTGGAAAGAGAAAATCCCTCGACACCTTCTCCAGGTGTTAAAAGATGACATAAAAATCCCAAGACCCCATAATATAGTACATTCTCACTCTACATGGCTCCCCTAACATGTCCGGCTCTGAGCCCTCGAGAGTAAATAACGGTTAGCCGTTGGCTGCCGCCTCTCTCACTTCATTGTTTATCATCACTACAACAACTCTTCCACGTACAGCCTCGTCAAGTCTGTATCTTGAGAGAGTTTCATATTACAGAAAGATCGTTAGTTTTTTTTTTATACAGCCTCTTCCATGAGCTGCTGTTCTGTTGATGAAATCTGGATGTGTAAGTGGTACGTTGAAATGTGGCTGGACCTCCAGAGCGTTCAGACTCCCGGGAGGAATCGTCAGGTGGCGTTTATATTGTTTTATACGCCATCCAGTGCAAACAGTTAGTCCTCAAGAACACAGGTCTAAAAATTATATGTAATTGTGGTTAGTGGCCATGTTTTTTTTTTCTTCAGTGGTCATTGTATTGCAACTTAGTGGTCATGGTATTGGTTCAATGATCATGATTTTTGTTCAGTGATTGTTCAGCGACCATGGAGATTGTTCAGTGGCCATGGAGATTGTTCCATGATATTTTTTTAATGGTCATGGTATTTGTTCAGATATGGTATTTCTTAAGTGGCCTTAGAGTTTGTTCACTGGTCATGGTATTTGGTCATTAATCATGGTATTTATTCAGTGGCCTTAAAGTTTGTTCACTTGTCATGGTATTTGTTCAGAGGTCATAACATTTTCTCAGTGTTCATAAGACTTTCTTCTGTAGCCATGGGTCAGGGGTCATGGTATTTCTTCAGTGGCTATGGAATTTATTGTTCATGTGATTGTTTAGGGGTCAATTTTTACTTTGAGGTCATGGTGTTTGTTCAGTGGTCATACTTTCTGCTCAATGGTTAGGATGTTAACTCATTGGTCAGTGTTTATTCAGTGGTCAGCATGTTTGCTCATTGGTCAAGGTGTTTGTTCAGGAGTCATGACGTTGTTCGGTAGTTACAGTGTTTGTTTGGTGGTCAGGATGGTTACTCAGTGGTCATAGCGTTTGTTCAGTGGTCAGGATGTTTGCACATTGGTTACAGTGATTGTTCAGTGGTCATGATATTTGTGTAGGGGTCATGTTCAGTGGTCATGATGTTTGTTTAGGGGTCATCCTGTTTGCTCAGTGGTCATGTCCATTCATTGGTCCTGATTTTTGTTTGTGGTTACGGTATATGTTAAGAGGTCATGATCTTTGGTCAGTGGTCACAGTGTTTCTTCAGTGGACATGAAGTTTTCTCATTGGTCATGATGTTTATTCAGTGGACATGATGTTTGTTCAGTGGTCATGGTGTTTGTTCAGCGGTTGTAATGTTTGCTCATTGTTCATAGTATGTTTATTAAGTGGTAATGGTGTCTATTCAGCGATCATGATGTTCATCAAGTGGCCATCATGTTTATCAAGTGGTCATGATGTTTGCTTTGAGGCCATAATGTTTGCTCAGTGGTCTTCATGTTCTTTCAATGGTCACTATGGTTCTTCAGTGGCTGTGGTGTTCAGTGGTCATGGTGCTTGTTCAGTGGATATAGTGTTTCTGCAGTGGTCATGATGTTCTTTCAATGTCCATTGTGTTTCTTCAATGGCAATGATGTTTGGTCAATGGCCATGGTATTTGTTGGACGGTCATGGTATTTGTTCAGTTTCACGATGTTTATTGTGGTTTGTTCACTTTCATGATGTTTCTATAGATGCTGTGATGTTTGTTCATGCTTTTCTCATTGGTCATGGTAATTGTGCAGTGGTCAATACGTTTGTTCTCAAGACTTGGTGTTTGTTCAGTCTCATGATACGTGTTCAGTGGTCATGATTTTATACTGGTTATATTCGATAGTGTATTATCAAAAACAGTCATGGCGTTTTTGAATAGGTCATATTGATAGCTTGCGAACCACAAGGCAGTCATGAGGTTTATTCAGTGTTCATTAACTCTGTTTGTTGTTAAGTAACTTTTTCACAGACTTTTATACCTGTTCAGTAGTTGTGATATCTGTTTACTTGCTCAATAAAGTACGGAGCTCTGTAGTAGTCAAACAGATTAGTTCACATATTATAGCAAAGGGAGATTTTTAACCTCAAGCAAGACGGTGCGGCCTGTGGGTGTGATAATGTGACCTGTTACCTGACCATATTGACCAAGGGTCGTCCTTCAGACATACCAAGTTGGTCGGCCGTACCTGTCATAACCAACATCTACTTGTTTTTCCCTCGAAATATTACATACAAGACACAAAATATGACATTACTATTCAGATATTCAAACCGTGTTGTTCTCATTAAAAATGCAGATATTTTTCATTGTCATTTGCTCTTGGACAAATACAGTAGGTTACCTAAACATCCTCACCATCCTAAGGCGTCTAAATATCCTCACCATCCTAAGGCGTCATGTACGTGAAGAACAGCTGTGAACAAAGCCAAAGAACAGCAGCCACAGACGTGATCTGTTATCCACAGGAAACGAAGGACAGGGCCTCATGGGGGGCAACACCAAATGTAGCTGCTGGTTAATCGTTCCTCTGAGTTCACAATGATAAGAGGTGAATATTTCAGGGCCTTGGCGAAAGTAATTTCACAACTCGTGGATTATTCCATTGTTGCGGCATCGGCTTTCGACAGACAGGCAGGCCGTTTACCACGTCCCAGAGACACTGTCAAGAGCATCGGTTGCTCAGAGACAAAGGCCTGTGTGTGTGTATGTGTCCAGTTCTGTCCCTCATCGCAATTATGGAAATTTTTTTACCCTTCTTTGGCATCCCGGCCCAGAAATTTCACCTCTCTGTGGCAGATAGGCGTTATTGCGTGAGTTAATGGGGGCAACTTGATTTTAACCCCCCAAGCTTGTTGGGAGGACTAGTAGAGCCCGCAATCGATGCATTTTCATTAGAAAGATAAGGATATGAAAGTATTATGCCTCACTACTATTGCATATTGAATTTCTATATTCCCATGACTCTTTTTTATCGTCAGTATTCCAGTAGTCTTTCTGCAGGAGACAAAATTAACTTTGTATATCATACTTGTACCTCATATTTGTCGAAATAATGAATGAGGTACATAATGTAAGCTTGTTGTTTTATGAAGGACTGTTCACAGTTATTACACTATAGTTCATGAAGGATGTTATAAGTCATTAGTTTCCAAGATAAGACGTTTTTATAGAGTTGTGCGAGACGGGACCTTCACGTCAGCCAAACTTCCAGGAATTTTGGGGTTAAAACTCAACCAAATTTTGTAATTCATATCATTTCGATCGCGATATAGATGTAGAATTTGTATATATTAAATATTCCTCTTCACAACTATAGCATATACTTCATTAGTAAGACTTGTACATCATTTTTACCGCGGAACATGAAAGAATTTCACATTGAAAGTTTTTACTGTCAACCATGAAATCCAATCCTTGAAACGTATGTTTTGCTTATCATAACGCAAGTGAAGGATAAAGAAGCATCAAACTGTTATATTTATTACCATCATTAGAAATACAAGAGAGCAAAATGCTTTTACTCAGGTTTATGGACACTAAATTAATTAACATGTATGTGGACTGACTCGAAGAGTGCCTGGGACTCATAAGAACAATCCACTCGAAAATAAATCAAAATAGAGTGTTAGAATAAGATGGTAAAGTACTTGGATAATGGGATCTCGATGGTTTTAGTGACCCTTTGTCGAGTTTATGAAGGGGATTTGCGTGGTTGGGTGAGCCGTTGTGTCG
>JAUUDW010477118.1:0-11963 GCA_032361385.1 Panulirus guttatus | reverse complement strand
TCTCTCTCTCTCTCTCTCTCTCTCTCTCTCTCTCTCTCTCTCTCTCTCTCTCTCTCTCTCTCTCATGATAATCATCGGCTAATAAGGAGAAAACTCTCGCTATCAGACCGTCCGTGCGGGGTCGAGTCATCCTGACCACTGTCCTGTGTTGTTTACGGGTCTTGATTCATGAATTTCCTAGAGTGTTCAGTGGTGAGGCGAGGGGAACTGGAGGGGTGTGGAGGCTGGAGCGATGCTTTCACTGCAGCAGGTACTGGGGCAAGGTGAACCCCAGCACTGGCACCGGTCCTCCCTCCCTGGCCCTTTTCACCCTCCCTATTTGGTCCATTACCCTCCCTACCTGGCCCCTCACTCTCCCTTCCTGGGTCATCATTCTCACTACCTGGCCCTTCTCCCTCCCTACTTGGCCCATCATTCTCCCTCCTTACTCTCTCTCTCTACCTGGCTCTTCACTGTTTACCTGGCACCTCACTCTTCCTACTTAAGCCTTCACTTTCCCTGTCTGACCCTTCACCATTTTTAGCCCTTCACACTTCCTATCTGACAATTAAACCTCCCTACCAGGCCCTATGTCAGCCCAACCTGGTCCCATAAAAGTCTTAGCAGACCTAACACCAGAACCTACCGGGTCCTATATCAGTCCTGCTAGGTCTATATCAGTCCCACCTGGCCTTACATCAGTCATACCTGACCCAATATCAACTCCACCAGACCCTATGTCAGTCTTGCCAGGCCCTGTAGCGGTCCTACCAGGCCTTATATACCCGTCCTACCTGGCCCAATACCAGTCCTGCCGGATCCGGTAACGTTCTAACCATGACGCGTGTGTTCCTAGCAGACACTTCACGGCTTGGACCTGGCACTGCACCGTTCGTACCTGGTACTGTATCTCATTATCTAACCATTCCTATCTGGTCCCTCACCGTTCCCACCTGATCCCTCACCGTCCTCACCTGGTCCCTCACAGCACATGTTCTCTCCCTCGGCATCCGCACCGTGCCCTTCACTGACCCTTCCCGCTGTCGACCTAGCTTGGAAAAGCTTCAGTAAGACATTCAAAGTGCCAGTGTGCAGCAGATGGTCATTCTTCCAGAACTGTGCCAAAATGGTTGAAGAATGAAATGAAGAGAACAATAACCAGCATGATAAAGTAAGATGCGTGAATTTGCGTGAAAACTTAAAAATCAAAGTAAACGTCAGCATGATGCGTTTATTGAAGAAAACAACAAAGGGAACCCAAAAGGATTTTATAGGTAGAAGCAAAAGAATCATTACCCAGTCAACTGATCCATTAATTACAGAAAACGGCGACTTAGTTCTGAACAACGAAGTCATGACAAACATCTTAAATGACTTCTTTTCTTTTATCCGCATTTACCTCTGAAGACAAATCATTTCCTAAATCCAATCCCATTGTTAGGTGAAGATAACATTTTAAAATATTTTGACATACACGTTTAAGATATACCCTCAGTATAATATGGAATAAAAGTAAATAAAACGGCAGGCCCAGATAGGATTTAACCGGCAACGATGAAAAGCTAAAAATGAGAAGCCCTTGACTGATCTTTACAATAAGTCGCTATGGGGAAAGTTCCAGAGGAGTGGATATTTGCTAGTATAGCACCAGTATTGAAGCAAGGCAATAAGTCCTTGCCCGGATATTATTGCTCACTTAGTATAACGTCCGTAGAGGATGAACTTACGGACACCATCATTCGAGACAAGACTGTACCGGTAAAACATTAAAAGGATCATTAATCAATCAAAGAATCTCAGCCAAGTTTTCGATGAAATTGTTCTTGTCTGCCAAATCTGATTTTCTCTTATGATATGTTCAACACATGCTGAAAGTAAAGTGGTTAATATATCTTTATATTTTCATAAAACATTCAATAAAGGCGCCTATCCAAGCTAACGAGCCAAAGTCGTCACATGATATAGATGGGGTTGTACTTAATTGGATAGAAATTTGGTTGACTGGTCGTAAACAGAATAGTGAATAAACAGTCAAGCCTCAGAATAGTTAAACGTAATAAATGGTGTGCCGCAGGGATTAGTTTTTGGACCGGTTCTCCTTCTCACATGCATCAGTGACACTGATAATGGGTTTGGTTGTGAAACATCAAAATTCACAGACTAGATAAAGACAGAAAAGAAATTCCACAGGTGGAAGTGACACATCAATTTTCATATCGTTAAGTTGAACACATCGGTAGTGAAAATGCGAGGGCACGCTGCGGTATGAATTACGTTGAGCTATAGAATGTAAATGAGGGTAAATACTTTGATGTTATAATCTCTGATGACCTAAAGCCGAATGACCAGTGCAAAGAATAGGTCAAAAAGGCCAACACATCTCCGAGGATTCATGGGTCGGGCATTCGAATTTAAGTACATGGAACCCCTTACAAGTCACTGGTGCATCCCCACCTTGAATACTATGTTTACTCTTAGTCACTCTCCTTCAAAAATGAAATCAATAGAATGGAGAGAGTACAATGACGAGCTACCAACATGACTATCGGACTGAGAAACAAATCCTATGGCATCCGGTTAGACAACTAAAACTTAGTTTGAAAAAGAAAAGTTTGATGGGTGAATTGATGCAGGTAGTCCAGACTAGCAAAGACTAACGATCTCGGTCTAAGCAGTTACTTGAGCTGAGATTTGTCTGATTTCATCGTAGTAATGGATATACAAACTCGTTAACAACTTTTTACTTCGAATGAGGCACAGTACTTTTTCTTCAACAGGTTGTAATATGGAATTGTTTGCTGGTTACTGGTAAATAATAAGGAATTATTTATCAACTAGAATAGCTGAAACAGCATCACAGATACGTTTATTAATAGACTTGACAAATACTGACTTTATTTACGCCTTCTTAGTTACATATAAATTATCTAGGAGTTTCTCTTGAAGCCATCTTTGTTTTCCTACTCTTATCGCACTATAATCGCTATGTTTCTGATCTCTCCACTATCACACAGCCTCAGAAGGACCCAATGGTTTATTATTACCATTTGAATTTCTTTGTATTCCTTCGTACCGTATACTTCTGTATCTTTACTTGTGGTAATAGACAAATCTTTTTACAGCAACTTGAAATAGTTTAAGAATAAGTATTGTAGTGAATGTGGCAGAGTGTGTGGCGTAACGTGAGGTCAGGCGGTGTACCCAAAGCATCTCGGTCAGAAAGATGGATATGACCCAAATTATTCTCCCCCCTGTTGTACTCAGGGAGGTTGGATATGCCCCAAATTATTGTCTCCCCGTTGTGCTCATGGAGGTTGGATATGAAGCAAATTATTGTCTCATTTTTGTGCTCAGGGGAGATGGTTTATCATTTTTTGTTATACTTGATCGCCGTTTCCCATGTTAGCGAGGTAGCGCCAGGAAACAGACGAAGAAAGACTCATCGTCATATACACATACACATAAATACATACACGCACATATATTCACAATACATACATATACTTATACATATGTGGGAAATGGCGAATATGTATGAAAAAAAAATATATATATATATATATACACACACACACACACACACACATACATATATACCCATGTATATATTCATACTTGCTCTCCTTCATCCATTCCTTAGAGGATGGTATGACCCATATTACTATCTCTCTGATGTACTCAGGGAGTATGGATATGCCTCAAATTATTGTCTCCTTGTTGTACTCACAGAGGACGGGTATAACCCAAATTCTTGTCTCCCTGTTGTACTCAGGGAGGTTGGATATGAACCAAATTATTATCCCCCTATTGTACTCCTTCCTGTTGTACTCAGGAGTGATGAATATGAACCTAAATAGTATCTCCCTGTTGTATTCAGGAAGGATGGTTAAGACCCAAATTATTAATGTTAACAGACAATGGAAACCTTTGTAACATTAAACTCCTTTTCAGTTTCATTGTTACAAATTCTCTTGTTGACACACAGACGATTATCAGTTTTCTTACAAAACAGAAATCATGTTTGATATGAGATATAACAGAATCGTTCACAGGCTGCTGAACAATGATAATAGGCTTCTCACCCGTACTCTGCTTATCCTCACCCGTACTCTACTTATCCTATGTTGTTTATGAAAACGAGGCGAACTTTCTCCAACAGCTAAGAAAACTAGTTTGTTGACAGGATTTCACCTTTGCAAACAAGTTTGTACACCGAAAGGAATTTCAGGCTTTCTGGAAGATTTCCTCATCGATATCTATTGATATTTGCCTAACAATGACGTAGTGGGTTATTCGTTATCCGATTCAAGCGATGAATAAAACGATTAATGTCATGTTTCATCTTTTAAAGGGCCATATAGTCTTAGAATTATCTTGAACACCTGAAGAAGGTGTCCCAAGTTATTAGATCGATTACGATGTCAAGTACTCGGAAAGTCGATAGCACTGGAGCGGAAGACCCCCAACCGCCAACAGACCTTCGTCCTATACTTAGTATTTGACGTACAGTTGAGTTAAAAGACAATTGATTCAGGTTTCACTAGCTTGTTAAAGCGAAAATTCATGACTCCTCGGACACCTGGCATAGGTCAGGTTGTGTGTGTGTGTGTGTGTGTGTGTGTGTGTACATGCAGGGCCCCTGAGAGGAATTTTATCAGGGGGTACAAAGTTTCTTTCGGGCCCCCTTCCCTTCTCCATTAGTCATCCAGTTTTTATCCGCTACGGTTTTATACCATGAGCTGTAAGGCCAAAAAAGGTTATAGAAGATGAGAGAGGGGTGGAATGGAGCGCTTTGTTGATTTTCTGCATTTTCGGAGATCCCAGGAAATTCCCGGGCCCCCTTTTGGGCCCCCTGGCCCGGGTACGATGTATCTCCTGCACCCCACCCTCTCAGAGGCACCGTGTACATGAGAGAAAAGACATGGTACATATATACGAGGTTAAGAGACGGGGCAGCACGAGTGGAAAACTCTCTCCGTGACTCACAATTAATGATATACAGAGCACTAGTGACAGGTAATTGTTGTGGAGTGTACTGGACGAATGTGGAGGTATTCCCAAGTTATGGGCAAGAGCTGGGATGTGCTCGGCGAGGGGAGGATTTTGCCCATGATATATATACTCGGATTGAAATTTTGAGTTTGATGCATTCGGCGGGAGAGAATTTTTCCAATTTTCCATTTACCGAGAGTGACTACAACCACAACTATCGAGTAGGGGGGAGGAAGAACGAGAGAGAGGGAGAGAGAATACTTCCTTGCTTACTGTATCTTACAACGAGATTCTGCCAAAAGACAGGGATAGCGCGCAGCGCTCACCGCACGAAAAATCCAGGGTTTTTAAGAACGTGTGTGAGTTATGTGTCAAGTGGTATGTGTGAGTAGGAAAGATTGTATGTTTGCAGACTAAAATCCTGCAGCCCACGTGTGGGTGAGGCAGAAAGGAGAGAGATAGATAGATAGAGAGAGAGAGAGAGAGAGAGAGTTAGCTACTTGTATAAAATTAGATTAGCAGATTATTTGCCCCCGGATGGATATGATTATCCTTGTGGGCCGCATATTACCCCCTCAGCCTGAAGGATGAGTTATGATTACTTTTGAGCAGCAAGAGGCATGTGATCAGACCCAGCCAGGGTGCGGGCGGCAAATGTCAAGAGAAAGGTGGTCCGACTTTTTGCTCACGGCCCGGGCGTATGAGCGGCATTTTACGCTAGTGGCAACATAGTGTCTGATGACTTGTAGTTTCCTGATAACTTATCGGCACTCGATGACCTGGTGATTTGTTGCCAATTTGAGCCTTGATGACCCTCTGGTTCGCAGTGGTCTCTCGGTTCCAGGTGACATGTTTTTTTTGGGAGGTCTGTAGCGATTGCCTGCCGCTTTGGCAACAATATAACTGGTCCTTATAAGGTATAATGACACGGGTTGGTAATGGTTGCCTGCCGCTCCTGTAACCATACCTGGTCCTTATAATGGCACGGTTGGTGGTTGTTGCCTGCTTCTTCATTAGCCTGTTTTAGCGTCCGGTTCTTGGTGGTGAGGCGTCGCTCCGATGACCTTAAGAGCCGTCGAGTCTCTGTGGTGACCGAAGAGCTATCGCGTTGCTCTAGTGACCTAAGGGCCTTCGCATGGCTCAGGTGACCTCAGGGCTCTTGCCCTTTGTCTTCTGGTGGCTCTCAGGTTGGGAGAGTGGACTTTAAGTTCTTGATGACCCTCCACGTCACGATGAACTTTTCGAATATAAGACTATTATTTCATTAAAGGTTTCGTGCGAGTGTTCGTATCCCCTGGAACAACGTTTGGCGTGTTAGATCGCAGTATTGTATACTCTCATTCTTGGCGTCACCGATGGTAGTAATATGGAGGTGTAGTACAATGTCTGCGGTCTTTGACGTGGGCTGGAGGCTCTTGTGTTGGACCGAGGTTTTGGGTGGCCTGGAACCTCTTATGAGACCGGAGGCTTCTGTTGGATTGGAAGGCCGCGACCTTCAGTAGTATACCTTGTACATGTTGGCCAACGGTTCCCGCCTGTTGTGTGCTGGTGAACGGCTCCCGCCTGTTGTGTGCTGGTGAACGGCTCCCGCCTGTTGTGTGCTGGTGAACGGCTCCCACCTGTTGTGTGCTGGTGAACGGCTCCCGCCTGTTCAGAAAGTGACCAGTGGAGGAGTGGACTTTGTCAACACGTAAACAAATTCTTCAGCATCCGGGCGCTCGACTCTGTCTTGTTGTTGGTGGTGGCGCTGATTTGTTGTTGGTGGTGCTACTGTTGTTGTTGTTGCTGCTGTTGTTCGTATTCTTGGCTTTTTGTTATCATTGCTAATCTTTATATTGTTACTCTTGTTGCTGTTGTTGTTGGTGCCGGTGTTATTGTTACTGTTGTTTTCTGTCCCGGGTGGTGTTGGTGGTGGCAGCCCTCCTGCTGCTGCTGCTGCTGTGGTCTGGTGGACAATGCAGTGGGTTGTTTTCCTTGACCTGTCGTGCTGATGGCATGGGTCAGCGGTTGCACCGCTGCACGGCGCCGCCCACCCACAACATTTACCTACGAAAAGCCAGCTCTGGGTCCTCATCTTTCCTCATTCCCTTGAGCATGGTGTTGCCATCCTTCGGCACGACGGCACGACCCTTGAGTAGGACTATACGACCCTTGAGCACGACGATACGACACTGACGAACGACGTTATGACCCTTCAGAACCACGGCGCGACCCCTGAGCGACTACGGTACGAACCTTAAGCATGAAGGCAAGATCACTCATAAAGGTCAGGTCAGTGATCACTGCCTTTATCCTCAGGGGACGTAGTGTCGTGCTCAGTGGTCGTAACGTCATGCTGAAAGGTCGGAACAGCGTTCTCTAGGGTCCTCCTATCATTTTGTAGCGGTTAACTTTAACTACCCTTACCCAACGTAGTTAAGGTGAGGAAAGATTTAGAGACTAGCAAATACGTCAAAATGCTTCGCTTATTGATGTCTCTCGAGTCTTACACGAAAGCAAAGAAAGAAAGGGAGAGAGTACGAGTACTTTCGAAGGGATTTTTCCAAAAGGCAGGGCTAGCGCGTAGAGTTCACCGCAGGAAAACGGAGTTACGAAGAACGATCGTGCGAGTTACGACTTCTGACGTGTTATCTTTCGAGATGGAAAGACTGCAAGGTTGTGGACTGGAAGCCAGCAGCCTACGTGTAGCTCAGGGAGAAAGATAAGGCAGCTGCCTGGGCCATAGGATTGACACCTGACAGCCGCTGAAGTGCTGGCCAACTGCGTAGCCGCCATTAACCCTCCCGTTACCCAGTAGGTAGTACCGAGAGAAAGCTTGCGGTCGGTGGCCGGTAGCGGGCGGACCTGGATCGAGGTTGGCTCTTGGAGTTCCTCCGGTACGGCGAGGGTGACGAAGAGTCGGGCCCGCACCTCACCTTTTTCGTTAGTGACTGAAACACTGTAGCCAGTCCCGTCTTCGGTTAGAGACACGAACCACCATGGTCCATGTTCGGTTCAAGACGCGAACCACCGTAGTCCAACATGATCCACCTTCAGCTAGACATATGAACCACCATGGTCGCTCATGATCCATCTTCAGCTAGGGACACGAACCTCTATGGTCTCTCATGGTCCAGATTCAGCTAGAGACACGAACCTCTATGGTCCCTGCCCCGTTAGAGACAAGACACTTCGTATCGACTCTCATTAGCCAGATGTAAAAGAGATGGTCAGCCGTTCGATACCCGCTCGATGGTCAACAGGTATTACTGTACCTTCATCAATTGCTATGCATGAGAGGAGGTCATGCACGGATGAGAAATACCAACATGCTGGAGATGATCACTTTAACTTGCTGGTGGATGACTCACTGCAGCAGTCTGGATATGATGATGGGTGACGACGCTGTGAATACAAATGGCAGCGATGGACAGAAAGTTTGCTATAAGAACTTTAATAAACACTTTATATTAGAGTAATATCAGACATTCTTAAACAACGTCTGTCTCATCTTTCTCGATCACACACATTGTGAAGATAAAAAAAATATTTGAAGTTAGTGACTTGTAGTTGTTAAAGATTGTATGATTTGGATACACCAAGGAATACTGGAATGGCTTTAATGAGAAGGTACTTTTGCATCGACATAATCATTTTGAAGTATTTGTGGCCGCTGCACACGGCAAAACATATTTACAGTTATGAAAGTTTCCAGCAAATAAGTAATCATGAAATATATACGAGATGTTAAACTACCATTGTTCACACCAGTCTGGCTGGAAGATCTCTTCCTTTTACCCTTCCATCACATGGAGGGAAAACCTCTGATGTGACTGCTTAACGGCTCATGACTCCTCCATCATCTTGAGCATGTTCAGGGCTCCAGACATGCGATATCAAGTTCTGGTGAAACAGTAACGATCTCCTCTTCTTGTCATTCTTTTAACGTCTTGAGGACGGCGGTACAACCCTTGGGCATGAAGGTGTGACATTTGACCTGACCCATGAGGGTTAGGTCAAAGGCCAGGCCATTATAACCAAAAGTCGTGCCCTCATGCTCAAGGGCCGTACCGTCGTGCTCACTGGTCAATACCATCGTGCTCGAGAGTCGTCACGTTGTGTTGATGGATCGTACCGTCGTGTCGACAGTCGTACCATCGTGTTCATGGATCGTACCGTTGTGCTCAATGGTCGAATCGCCCATCTCAAGAGGATGGATAGATTTGGCAACATGGCCTACTCTTGAGGCCCACACTGGTCGCTCTAAAGCACCTGGATGAGTCTAATATCAATTACTGGTCATGGCCACGGGCTGGGCACGATCCTGTCACATCTATCCTCCCCCGTTCCCATTTACCTTACCGAGGCAAAGCTCTGATCACGTTGCGTACCTCCCCATGAGGTCAGTCCGTCAGTGATCTCTTAGTCGTTTTCAACACCCTGGGGCTCGCCTGCCACCGACCACCACCAACGTAACCAGTTCCGGAGTTCGGAGTGACCCCGGAGAAATCACGGTCTGTTGACAACGCGGTCTAGTATTTCCTGGCCAACCGTAAATACAGATTTCAAACATACCGTGGAAAAAAGAAGGGGGCAAAAAAATTGCTGCGTATGCAGGATAGATTAGTTCATGCTTACCTTAATGCCATGCAAAGTGTCGGTAAACATATACTTGATAGCATATGTTTATCAATAAAGAGAAGAACTGAAAAAAATAACTGCATTTAATTTCTTGTGTGACAGTCTCTCACAAACGCACTAGAATTCTGGATTCAGAACTTTCTCTCTCTCTCTCTCTCTCTCTCTCTTTACACACACACACACACACACATACACATGTATATGATGGTGTGGACACCCTCTCCTTCCGTCCCCCCACAGTGCGGTTTCGCAGCTGTTCAGCAAATGTTCACAGGTTGTGGCTAAATGTTTAGACTGTTCTTTACCCCATGAGCACTGCGATATGAACCCAGGTAGAGCGGGTATGACCCTTGGGAAGGCGCTGCTACCCTTGGATATGATGGCCTGCCCTGTGACCTAACCTCTAAGGGTCATGTTCAAGGCCACGACTGCAACTGTCTGCTTTAGTGGTTGTTTTTTGTATCATTTCTTGATTGCTTTTTTTAATCATTTCTTGTTTTCATCTATTGTCGATATCTAGAAATGATATAAAGTGGGAATGTTGATGGTTGTTATAGCTTTCATATTAGTTGTTCAAAGTCATTAAGATCGTCAAAGCCAAGATAGAATCACCAATAGAAAAATCTTGAACACCGTATTCGGGTATTGAAGACAATTCTAAGACCACATACCCTTTAACTTATATAAACATGGCCCCTGATTTCCACTTGTATTCACTCTAAGGTTACTCTTCAAGGCTGCTGCAGTCGGGTGTGAATGTTTGGACAGTTTACTTAGCCGTAACTTTCCTATTCTGTGGCAAATTTGATAGCCAGCGAAGTGTGGGAGGTTAGTTTATCAACAATAACTCTCGTACTCCGACTCATTTATTCGTGTAACGGTTATAAAAAAGGGAAATGTTAGTATGTTATTTTTTGTAAAATATACTGAAGAGAAGAATTGAAAATAAAAGATGGAAATGTACAGTGGCCAGTAGGGATATTGGTTCAGCAGGACTTCCTCTCCTCTGTTCTTCCTGTAGGAAGCCGGCCACTCCGCTACTGATGGCGTGAATGTGTTGGAGATGTAAGCGCCCGCCCGCTGGCCAGCCAAGGCACAACCAGCAACCCTCCACGAACGAGTCGCCCGTCACAACATCTAACCTTAATTTTGAGAAATTTTGAGAGTGATGTACACTGCATTTCTCCACGCAAAATTCAGTTGACATAGTATCAACTCTGGCAAGACACCTTTCCAACCTTGACTGAAGTCGTCCGAATGATTTGGCATTTTTGTCCGATTTTGTTTCTAATTCCATTTATGAATTCAGCCTCACCTGCAGGATGTATAAGTAGTCCGTGGTGAAGCATGGATTACTTCTCAATCTCTTGGTATTCTAGCTGACTTTGGGATTTTTATATATTATGGCGAAAGACGTGTGTGACTATCCTTAACCACTTCTGTGGTTAGTGTGGAGTCATGTAAAGTTATGAACCAGAGGATACCTAAAGGGAAGTGAGACATGAGCGGCGGAGGTGGGTTACCGTGGAGGGTGGCGCAGAGATACATGAGGTGGTGGAGGTGGGTTACCGTGGAGGGTGGCAAAGAGATACATGGGGTGGTGGGGGTGGGTTATTGTGGAGGGTGGTACAGAGACTCATGGGGTGGTAGAGATGGGTTATCGTGGAGGACAACATAACAACATATGGGGTTATGAAGGTGAGGCATCATGGAGGGTGATGCAAAGACACATGGGGTAGTGGAGGTAGGGTGCGTTGGACAGTGGTAAAGTGACACATGAGGAGGTGGAGGTGGGTTACCTTGGACGGTGGAACAGTGACAAGAGGTGATGGAGGTGAGTTACCTTGGAGGGTGGTACAGTGACACAAGGGATGGTGGAGGTGGGTTACCGTGGAGGATGGAACAGTGATACAAGGGGTGGTGGAGGTGGGTTACCTTGGAAGGTGGAACAGTGACACAAGGGATGGTGGAGGTGGGTTACCTTGGAGGGTGGAACAGTGACACAAGCGGTGGTGGAGGTGGGTTACCTTAGAGGGTGGCACAGGGACATAGGGGGTGGTGGAGGTGGGTTGGTGCCATGTGGGAGAGTGGAGGGTTGAGGGTGAGTGTCACTGGGCCAGGTATAACCGGTGGTGCAGCTAGTGTCGAAAGGTGGTTATTTGTTGCCCTTGGCTTCGTTTCATACCTTCACCGTGACCTGGGCAGTTATTTCAATAGGAATAACATAAGTCGCTGTGAATGAGTAGTATATATATATATGAGAGTCATATATATATGTATTAGTTATAAGGTTTAGTTTTAAAATTAGTTGGGTCATTGTAAAGAGCATAATAAATTTTTGTTTCTTTTTGTCTACTTTATTGATTCATTTT
>JAUUDW010477008.1:0-12428 GCA_032361385.1 Panulirus guttatus | reverse complement strand
GGAGGGAAGCCAAAAGAGGGGAGCTTAGAGATGAGACCCTGATGCCACACCCTGTCAAAAGCCTTAGATATGTCAAGCGCAACTACACTTGACTCCCCAAAATCTTTCAGGGATGATGACCAGACATTAATAAGATAGGACAGAATATCACCAGAGGATCTCGCCTTACGGAAGCCATACCAGTGATCAGAGAGCAGGCTGTGATTTTCAAGGTGTTTAAGGATATGGGAGTTGAGGAGGATTCAAACACTTTGGAAATGGTAGATGTCAAAGCAACAGGACGATGGTTAAAAAAGTCTAGTATTCTCTCTTTTGTTGAACACCATCTGTATTGTACCTCTCCTAATATCTTACTTCTCTCTGAGATCCAGCTATCTAATGATGTTTTCAATGACCCCTTTCTCATATCTAATTAAAATCTCTACCCATGATTTAGGCTCAAAGCTGGTGTCTGTGCTTATTCCAACATCAACACACCTGCACCATGCCTCAAAGTCTCTGACTCCTTAACTTTGCTATCATCTGGCTCCATGTGTGTCCCAACTACCAATGTATTCCTGTGCTTCATCTACTCTTCTTCCAATTCTATAAATTTCATAACTTTTCCTGACTATCTACACTCCTGCCATGACATTGTGACATCCTCTTACCCACAAGCCAAGATTCTCTACATAGGGGATTTCATTGTTCGCCATAGGGAACTCCTCTCACATAGATGGTTAGGGAATTGAAGCTCTCAAGTTCTCCAGTCTCAATGATCTAGAGCAAATACCCACCCACCCTACCCATATTCCTGACCGCTGTGAACACTCTCTTAATATTCTGGATCTGTTTTACACCTCTAGTCCTTTACACTATAGCTAGTTACACGTATCTTGCCCAAGATTGGTTCATCTGCCAACACTCTCATAAATGTATCTATTTCAATGGCAACTCACCCTCCAGCAGCCCCTTCTAAACACAAATATTGGCACCTCACCAGAGTTGATTGGAAGACCTTACAAAAATTCTTTCCTGATTTTCCGAGTAAATTATTGCCTCTAGTGTGATGATGCTTCAGTCTCCACCAAATGCATAGCAGAGGCTATTGTTGTGGGAATAGAAGCACATATCCCCTCTTCCTCCAAAACAACCACTTCTTCCAATCCCTGACTCAACCATTCTTGTTCTGAGGCCGCTTAGGCACGGGATCAGACATACTGGACTTGGAAAAATCTCTTTCCTTCAACTCCTATTCAGCATTTATCACTGCCTATAATTACTGCAACAACATTATCCACGAGGCAAAGCGTTTCTTTATTCAAATGAAGAGTGATAACCTCATCTCTTCATCCACGGATGGGTCCTTCTGGTCTTTCTCTGAGGGCATCGCTAATATCTTCTTTCGCTTTACCTTCCCTTCACTTTTCCTTTGTGATAGCACTGTATACAAAACTCTCTTTAGTTCTATTTTCTCCTCTAACTCTATCTTGGATGACTCAAACATTCCTTCACCCCTTGATGCTTCTCTTACTAATCCTGTGCCCCTCCCTTTAATTTCTTTTTGAGCTGCCCAAAAAGTGCTTCTCTCTCTGGACACAAGCAAGGATTATACACCTGATAACATCCATCAACATGAACAGAAAAAGTGCGCTTCTAAACTTGCACCTGTGTTTGCTCGTCTGTTCTGTGTTTTGCTTAGAAACCAGAACCTTTCCTTCTTCTTGGAAGCATTCTTTGGTACATCTCATCCCTAAGAAGGGTGACCATTCTAACCCGTCTAACCTCGACATCTACTATTTCCAAAGTATTTGAATCCTTCCTCAACTCCCGTATCCTCAGATATCTTGAATCTCTCTCTCTGTTCACCAGTTTGGCTTACATAAGGAGAAATCCACTGGTGATATTCTTTCCTATCATACTAATGCCTGGTCATCTTCCCTGAAAGATTTTAGGGAATCTTATGTAGTTGCCCTTGATATATCCAAAGCTTTTGATAGGATGTGGCATCAAGGTCTCATCTCTAAGCTCCCCACTTTGCTCTCTCATATCTAGCTTCCTCTCTTAGCAAACCTATCTCCATGAATGTTGATGGATCATCCCCTTTTCTCCATCAACAGCGGTGTCCTTCAAGGTTCTGTCCTATCCCCTACACTTCTCCTTTTTATTGATGATTTCCTTTCTTCTATCAATAACAAAATGCACTCAAATGCAGATGTTTCAACAATGCATCCCTCCACATTCTTCAAATCTACTCCTCTTTCTCTCACTTGATCTGCATATCAACACACCAAAATTTCCTCTAAATTCAGACTTGGACAGGACATCTCAATGGGATATATGAAAACTGGTTATGTTTAATGCCTCCAAGACCCAGTTTTTGCCCATTTCTCCATCAAACATTCCTCACAACTTTCTCTTCTCCTTTCTGGATCAGTAATTCTGCCTCTTGACTCAATGAACATATGTGGTGTTACATTTACTGTAACATCCACACCATCTTGGAAACCTCACATCACAGAAATAGCCAAGTCTGCTTCTAAGAAACTGAACCCCTGGTTAGATGTTAAAATTTCTTTGCATCCAAACAGCTTCTCTGTCTGTACAAAAGATTGATCCGTCATTGTATAGAGTACTGCTCTCACATCTGGGGTGGTTCTAGCTCTGCTTCATTGCTTGAGAGTTGAGTTGTGGCTTGTCCGACTTATCAACTCTCTCAGACTAACTTAAAAATCTGACCCACTTGCCCTATGCCATATTGTTCATTCACTTATCCTCTTCTATAGGTATTACTTTGGTTTTTGCTCCTGAGAGCTGGCTGCTTGTGTACCTCCATCATTAGTTGGACCATGCAATACTTGGCAAGCTGCTGTATCACATGATTACTGTGTGGCTGTTGGCAACTCAAATGTGGGCCATTTTGATGACTGTTTCTTTCCTTACAACTTGAAGCTTTGGAACTCTCTACCCTTCTTATGTCTATTTATCTATCTAAATTTCTGATGCCTGCACACTCTGGGAACTCCCATCTAGGGGTAGCCATGGCAAAAGAGTTTTCACTCATCCCAGTCATTGCATGCCTCCCTTGCATACACCATTTACACATTCTTCTGCCATTTCTCTCCTTCCAGTATTCTTCCACTCTCTTTACCTATGTCATAGGTGGTCTTCCTCTCACATCCACTCCTTTGGTTGAAATATCATACACTCTCTTTGTAAACTCCCTGTCTTGCATTCTTTCCACATGCCCTAACCACCTCATAAAATTACGTTTCACCCACTCTTACCACTCCACAATTCATTCCCTTTGCATTCCCTGCCATACCACATCTCTAATACACCCCTTAGTTTCTTTCTTCAATCCATCTAGCCACATCAAATGCAATTCTCTAATAGCTCATTTCCACCATTTGGATTCTTGACCTCTGTGATTCCTTCCATGTCCATGTTTTGGCTCCATAGGTCAGGGTTGGAAGCACTATGCTATCCTTAATCCTCTCTTCACTTCCATACATACACCTCTACCCTTCATTATTCTATTAAGGAACTCAATGCCTCTTCTATCCTGTACTGCCCTCTCCCTTAACTCTCCTTCCATATCAACAAACTTATCCAAGACAGCTCCTAAATACTTAAATTATCTCACCTTTTCCAGTCTTTCCCACATCCAAAATACAATTTAGCACACTTTCTTCTTACACTCTATATTGTTTTACAAAATCTATACTTTCACTCTGTTTCCTTTCAAACACCATTACTTTACTTTCATGTGCATTTACCTTCAGTCGCCTATGCTTACACACTTCATAAAACACAACTCTCTGCAACTCCTCTTCACTCTGAGCAAACAACACAATATCATCAGCAAACAGGCTTGCTACCATATCTCAAGGCCACACTCCATCTCTGCACTCCTATTCATAGTTTTGGTTTCATCTCTCTTATCACTCCATCCATATATACATCAAAAAGCCAAGGCGACATCACACAGCCCTGCCTCACACCCGCATGTATACTGAAACTATTGCTCAACCCTCTATCCACACTTTCACATGCATCTGCTCCTCTGTAGAAGGACTTTCACACCATCTAACAGTTGTCCCTCTACCCAACATATCCTTAACACATCCCATAAAGCATTCCACTTGACTTTGTCAATCAACATCTCCAGAACCATAAAGGCTGCATACAACTTCTTACCTTTCGCTAAATACTCTTCCATGGTCAGCTTTATCATGAAAATCTCATCCGTACATCTCCTACCTTTCCTAAAACCCGTTTACTCCTCACTTATTCTGTGGTATAAGCTATGATGTGGCAACGTGACATGTGAGACGTGGCAACATCAAGGTTGTTGTTGTTCTGAACGCAGCTGGAATAAAGAGACGTGCTAGCTGGCCCACTGTATCATTTATCCAGATCCTGCAGATATATGACACGACAGAGCGTCATGAGTGGAATCCAACGAATGGTGATGGCAGTAAGAGCAGCAGTACGACGTGATAGCAGCCATACAGTAGATACGAAGAAAAGATTGTTAAATTTGCAGCACCATGGCTGAAACGCTCATAAGACCACTTGATGTATGCCAAAACCTGGCACATTTCTGGCGGACGTCGAAATGAAAATTTGAGATATACCTACAAGCAACAGGAAT
Organism: Panulirus guttatus; assembly: GCA_032361385.1. Classification (NCBI taxonomy): domain Eukaryota; kingdom Metazoa; phylum Arthropoda; class Malacostraca; order Decapoda; family Palinuridae; genus Panulirus; species Panulirus guttatus. The sequence continues at coordinate 7,792 of JAUUDW010477008.1, read as the reverse complement.
CTCGATGAAACCAGGTGAACAAAAGGTGGGGCTGCCATTGAACCCCATCGGAGACCAGGGCATAGATGTGTTTACCAACTTTACCTTTTTGCCAGAGCAAGCCAATCCTGCTGGAGGAGCTGATCTACCCACCGAGGATAAGTGCGACTACAATCTAGTAATTAAGAAATATGATGCTTACTTTACCAGGTGAGACCCCCAACTGATGCTACAGGAGAAACTTTGGATGCAGCTGCAGAAGGAACCAGGTCAGAATTTCGAGTCCTGGTAAATTTGGTGAGGGAACGTGCCAATGAGTGTAAATTTCCAAGTGATTTTCTTGAACAGGCCATCAGAGATAAACTTACATTTACTTGTGTTGATGAACAGTCAAAATCAAAATCATATGATTTAGGAGCCTCACTTACTTTAGAAAAGGCAGCACAAGTGTTGTATTTAAAGAAAGCCACTAGGAGGGAACATGCAGATTCTAAAACTGCAGTAACTGAGGCAGTGCAAGGTAAACAGATGAAAGGGAAGGTAAAGATTTATTGCACGAAAGAAGAAAATGTAAAATTTGAAATAGAAATTACCCCTTTGGTAGGGATATTTGCCCTGCAGGTAACCAGACATGTTTTAAATGTTCTAAAGTTGGTCATTTTAAAATACTTCGCAAAAATTCTGAGAGAAGTGTACAAGAGATAGAGCAAGAAAATGTGTTTACTGTATCATAGTAGCAGATAATTTTGTTGGTGAAGTGTTGGATAAAGATGGCTGTATATGCATAGGTGTTTGCCAGTGTACCAATAAGCCCACTTCAAAAATGGGATGGTTTATCAAATTTAAGGTAGGTACAAAGGATTTAACATGATGCGTTGACACAGGTGAACTGGTGTCTATAATGCCAGAGGCTATGTATGAACACATTTGGGAATATTTTAAATCTGATAAAGTGTTAATTGGGGCAAGAAACTCACATCTGGATACCACTGGGTTTGTAGACATGATGCTAAACCACACCAATGGTGCTACTGTAGAAAGGATTTATGTAGTATGAGGAGCATCTAAATCAGCTCTTGGCATTCCAGGAATTAGGAAAATTAGTCACATTTACAACATACCAGGGACATTTAGTGTGACAGCAATAGATTGTGGTGACCATCCGCAGTCTTAGCATCTTCGCACAAAAACTGATGTTATCAATGCTTATCCTAAATTATTAACTGGGTTAGGTAAGCTTAAGGGGGGGAATATACTATTCAGCTTAGGGATGACTCAATTCCAAACAGAATAACAACCCCTCAGCAAGTCCCGATTCCTTTGCTGAAAAAGGTGGAGGAGGAAATATTACAACTGGTTCAGTTAGAGGTTATTAAGCCAGTAGAAGAACCAAAAGATTGGTGTGCCCCTACTATGGTTGTCTCAAAGGCATCGGGTGACAGTGGAAAGCATACTGGGAACAATAGCTGGGGGTAAGGTTTCCTGCAAACTGGATGCTAATTCAGGGTTCTATCAGGTAGCTTTGAACCCTGAGAGCCGTAAACTGACTACTTTCATACCGTTTGGGAGATACATGTTCAAGTGTCTCCCTTATGGTATCACCTCAGCCCCAGAGTAACATCAAAAGAGGAAGAATAAGGTGTAGGGAGGGAAGTCCAGGTGTAGTGTGTCACATGGATGACATACTGATCATGCGGCACAATAAAAAAGAAAACTACAATCGCCTGCAAGCAGTTCTGGAGCTTCTTCAGCATGAAGACTTTATATTAAAACTGAGTAAATGTGTAATTTCAGTAGCAAGATCAGAGTATTTGGGACAAGTAATTGATGGCAAGGGAGTTCATAAAAATCCTGAAAAGTCAAAGCTATTGTAGACTTTGAACGTCCTCGAGATGTATCACAGCTTCAGAGGTTTCTTGGTATGGCGAACCAATTAATGAAATTTTGTGCCAATATGGCTGATTATACAAAGCCTCCAAGAAACTTACTGAGAAAAGATATAGAGTGGTGCTGAGGTTCACCACAAAATGAGGCTTTTTGAAAGATCAAAGAAGACTTGTCATCTGACAAAGTTGTGGCAATGTATGATGCCCTTAGAGAAACAACAGTTTCTACAGATGTATGTAGTTACAGGCTTGGAGCTTTTATCCTTCAGAAGCAGGCATCTGGGGAGGATCACCCAGTAGCTTATGCTAGCAAGTCAATGACCAACACAGCAAAGATATGCTCAAATAGTGAAGGAGGCATTAACTATTACTTGGGCCATGGAACACTGGAGAGACCTCCTGGTGGGGATGGAGAATATTCAAATCACGACAAACCACAAACTAGATTCAACTGCTCTCAACAAAGGAGATTGATGAATTGCCTCTATGTGTGCAAAGGTTTAGAAAGAGACTTATGAGATGTAATCACACAACTGAGCAAGTGCCAGGAAAACTATTATACACTGCTGATACTCTATCCAGAAATCCTTTAAACACCAGAGATGACTGTGATGACCTCCAAGTAGATACTGAATTGTATGTTAACACAATTCTTGTTAATTTGCCAGCATCAGACTCTAGTCTGGATGAGATATGTCAGGAGCTACAGTAAGATGATATGTTAAAGATGGTCATATATTATGTATCACATGGATGGCTGGAAGAGAAGCATATTATTATTTGGTCCTATCCCTAAATATTGGTCTGAGAAGGGCAGCTTGATAGTGCCAAAGAATCTACTTCTAAGAGGAAATAGACTGGTTATTCCAGAAGCAATAAGATCCAATATCCTTCACTGCCTCCATGATGGTCACCGAGGGATCTTAAAAACCAGAAATAATATATTGCTGCAGGATCTGTCTAGTGGCCAGGTCTGTCTTCGGACATAGAAAAATGGTTAAGGACTGTGGACAGAGTTCTAAGTACCACAAAGCTAGAGTTGAACCAATGAAAAGTACGGATTTTCCAACAAGACCATGGACAGTAATTGGGGTAGATTTTTTTCTGAATAAAAGTTCAAACTGTCTGTTGACAGCAGTCTATTATTCTCAAGATGTGGAAATTTGTAAGGTTTCTACGAGAGCCAACATGGGAGAGGCCATAATTGAGTTAAAACAAATTTTTAGTAGACATAGAATTTGTGACATTTTAATGTCTGATAATGGCCCTCAGTTTATTCTGTACAGTTTCAGAAATATAAAGAATCCTGAAATTTTCATCATGTCACATCATCCCCAAGGTACCTACAGTCCAACGGTGAAGTCAAAAGGACAGTACAGACGATGAAATCAATTCTAGACACATGTGATGATGAGTATCTTGCACTTTTGAACTAAAGAAATACCCCATTACATTATGGATTTTCTTCCTCTCAATTGAGTATGGGATGCAAGCTGAAGACCAGAATACCTTGCCACCCACATGAACTGATCCCATGCATTCCAGATTCTATGAAGGCTGCCAAGAAGGAGAAGGAATATACAGAGAAGATGATTTCCAACTATAATATGAGGCACAGTGTGGTAAAACCTGAACATATCAAGCCAGGAGATAACGTCTGGGTGCCAGACATGAAGACAGAAGGCAGAGTTGTAAAGTTTGGGGAAGCACCCAGGTCTGTTGACATCTAGACTCCCAACAGTGTTATCATAAGAAATAGACAAATGACATGGAAATTGAGTGAGCGCACACCGAAAAATGAGCTTCAAGTAAGTCATGAAAATCACATAGATATTCCAAGTTGACCTGTTGAGGGGGAACCTCTGAATCACACTAGGAAAAAAAACATCACAGCCAACTGTTACTTCTCCCTCAGACAAACAAAGAGTACTTAGAAATCAGTCAATGCATGAAGATAGCCCAGATGTAGTACCATTTAATGTGACATTAAGATGGTTAGGAAGGAGTCGAAAAGCTCCAAACAGGTATATTGAGGAGTACTGAGAAGCTATTTGAAAAACTATTAGTGTTGGGATAACTATGAATTTCTTAAATGATCTCTTTTTTTAATCATAGCTGCATATGAAATGTGAAATTATGCATTCTCTTTGCCATTGTTTACTTTGTTTAGCTCTTTTGTATGATGCGCTGTACCTTATTATGTACTTTGGTGCAGTTAACAAAATTTGTTCTTTTTTTTAGTGGTATCCAAGGGAGAATGTTGCAGTTACCAGATACTAGGGATGTTTAGTTAGAATTATGCAATACCAGGAATTGATAAACATTTTTTAGTTTTTTTTTCATGAGAGATGTGAGATGAGGTAATGTTGTGGTGGCTGTTGTTGTTCTATAAGTGGATGGAATAAAGAGACGCACTAGCTGGCCCACCATATTAATTATCCAGATCCTGCAGATATATGACACGACATATTCTGCATTCAGTCACTTCCATCACTATATCAATCGACAGTCTTGCATACACTTTTCCTGGTACACTTAGCACACGTATTCCCCTATAATTGCTACATACATCTTCAGCACCTTTTCCTCTAAATAAAGGAAGAATGATAAATTTCACCTAATCCTCAGGCCTTTTTCTTGAGATATAAACAACTTAGGAGAGCAAATCATGGTCGAGCTAACAAAGGAACTACGAGAGTGGGGGAGGGTGAAGGGGTAGCTGTGGGAGGTGGGTCAGTGCGGGAGAATCTGAGTGTGAAAGGGATCTGAGGAACAAGTTGTCCAGTGTGACCACTATAAAGGTAGCGGCAGAGGATGGATGGGACCTTGGCAGTAGGGATCCTGGGGGATTAGTGGTAACCTCACAGGCAGAGGAATTAGCAAATAAAGCCAAACAGGGTCAGTCAGGGAAAACTCAGGTAGTGTAAGTAGCGGGTTAGCACAGATACAGGTCAACTCTCAGGTAACTGTTAGGACCAAGGCGGGTTGGGTCCACTGCGGGGAGAGTCACACTAAAGCGGCGAACCAAAAACAGATGGAGAACCATCTCTTTTCCGCAGCTGCACATGCAGACATCAAAAGTGATACTACAACATGCATATTGACAATAAAAAAGAAAATTCAGTCCACTGTCAACCCAATGGAAAATAAGTTTAATATACACAAATGCCCAGAGCATCATTGCAAAATGCAATGAACTTTTATCCTATGCAGTGACTGCAAAACCGAACATTAATGTAATCTCAGAAACATGGATAACTCTGAGAGTAAATACTTAATCACCAAGTAAGCAATACCTGGATACAAACTATTTACGAAAGATTGCTTATACAGGGTAGGCGGTGGAATTTTGATCTTAGTTGATAACAATCTACGTGCTATTAAGATGAACAAAGTAGACACACATACACACAAGCTTACTACTCTCTTTATGTTGACATTACCGACAAGTTAAAACGTAAATCACTTCCCGGCATTATTTACAGATCTCCTAAGCAAAACAAAGACAATGATAAGATGCTATAAAATGAAATCAAAACTACAGTAAACAGTAAAGAGATCATGACAGTAGGAGACTTCAACAGTCCTAACATAAACTAGAACACGTTAACAGGTGACCGAGACGGAACGAAACTAATGGAGCTGATTAAAGATGCTTTTATTGAAAGTCAATTAAAACACCAACTAGATGTAAAAACATATTTAATCAACTTTTCCAAAGCAGGCAAGAGTCTGTCAAACAGCAATCACAGTTTGATTAGATTAGAGATAAATTTGAATTAAGACATAAATGACAACAAACTCTTGATCCCAGATTACAGGCAAGCAAATTCTGAAAACATTAGGTGTGAAATTAACAGTACCAGTTGGACAAAACGTCTTGACATTCACACAGTAGAGGCAATGTGGAATATTTCTAAAAACACAGTACTCAAGATTGAAACTAATATATTCCACGTATTACAAAGAGAACTTGCAACATTTCAAAACCATCATGGATAAATAGGAGAATAGAAGAACAAACTTGCCTAATAAAGAAAACATACAAGAAATTCAAATCAATGGGAACCGATGAAAATGCCAGGAATTAATCAAAATCCAATGAAAGTGTAAGAAGGTCATACAACAGAGTAAATGTGAGGAAAAAAAAGAATTTCCTTGAAAGTTAAGAATAATCCTAAGGAAATCTTCAATATATATGACAAAAGAAGAGAGTAAAAGAAGGAGTTGGACCATTTTTATGTAATGAAAATGACACACAAACTATTAACGACAAGAAAATGGCTACCATGCTAAATTATTTGTTTAATTCCGTATTCACAATTGAAGAAACATCTCGAATACTGCAACCAATGAAAATGTTCCAAGGATCTGAAGAAGAGTTGAAGGTTACAGAAATAAAGAGCTCTGAAATACTTAAATACCTGGACCAACTAAATTCTAAAAAATCCAATGGCCAAATTACTTAGATCCAAGATTTTTCAAAGAAGTCTGGAGACAGATGATATAACCCATATCAAAAATATTCAACAAATCTCTTTCAAATGGTCAGGTGCCAACTGACTGAAAACTAGTAAAAGTTACTCCTTTATATAAGAAAGGAGACAAAAAGTGTGCCTCAAACTACCACCCAATTAGTCTTACGTCAGTGTTAGGTAAAATGGTGGAAAAAGTAATACAATAACATTGTCACGTTTCTAGAGGATCACACAATTATACCGGACAACAACACAGTTTTTGCAACAGTACATCCTGCTTGATAAATTTACTGGAATTTATTAATGTTATTCATCAGAACTGGGATGAAAACGTACTGTCTGATGCAGTATATTTAGATTTCCGAAAAGCTTTCAATAAAGTACCTCAAAAGAGACTTAAAAAAAAAAATGCACTCAGAATTGGATCAGAGACTGGCTTACTGGAAGAAAGCAGCATGTAGTATCAAACGACAAAGCCTCAGATTGGCTAGATGTAAAGAGTGGTGTGCCACGGGTTGGTCTTAAGCCCCATTCTTTTCATAATATACATTAATGACCTAGAACTCGGGTCTCATATCTAAGATCTCCATTTTTGCTGATGATATTAAACTAGGAGGAAGAGCTGTAAACAGGCGGGACGGCAAAATGATTCAAAGAGATCTTAACTCACTAGCAGAATGGTCAGACAGATGGCAAATGAAGTCTAATGTACACAAGTGGAAAGTTAGGTACTTTGGCGACAAGAATATACGTTATGACTACAAACTTCAGAAACTCTCTAACTAAAGAAAATGAAGAAAAGGACCTTGGAGTTGTCATTAGCAACAATCTGAAGTACATTAAACAATGTCAAGCAGCAAGTATAAAAAGGCAACCAAATGTTAAGTTTCATAGCAAGGAACATAGTTACAAGACACCACAATCAATTCTTACACTTTATAATTCTCTAATAAGACCACAACTTGAATATGCATTCCAGTTTTGGTCCCTAAACTATAAAAAAGATGAGGAAATATTTGAGCAAGTACAAAGACGTGCGGCAAAACTGACCCCATCTCTTACAAATCTGTCATATGAAGAGAGGTTAAAACGTTTGGATTTCTTCTCCCTTAAAAAACTTTAACTTCATGTCAACTTAATCCATGTGTTCAAAATTCTGAACAAGTTCAAAGATGTTAATCACATATATCTTTTCTAATATGGTTACCAGGACAAATGGAATAAAACAAATCTATAAGCTGTAGTATGGACATGGGAAAAAGCTTCTTCTTTTTTTTTTTTTTATTTTGAAGGCTCCAGTCACGGACAAAAGTCCACATCAAGGACAGGCCCTAATTGAAAGAAATATAGAGAGAACTGAGGAAGGGGAAATCAGACAGGAAAAGTATTTACAAATTTTTGAGAAAGTGAAAAACCTGTCTCTTAAAATGAGCCAGGTTATAGTTATTG
>JAUUDW010476786.1:0-12429 GCA_032361385.1 Panulirus guttatus | reverse complement strand
ACAGAGAGAACATTACAAGGGTAGGCGTTTTATATCCAGGCAAACCAGAGGTGTTGGCCACATCCGCTTACATCAAATCTCTAGCTATCCTGTATAATGCACCGAAACAACAGTTTCCTATCCACAACCAGGCGCCACAGACATTTCTATGGTTTACCCTGGACTCTTCACATGCCCTGATTCAATCCACTAACAGCACGTCGACCCCTGTACCCCACATTGTTACAATTCACTTTATCCCATGCACGCCTTTCACCCCTCCTGCATGTTCAGACTCCGATTGCTTAAAAAAAAAATTTCACTCCTTCCATTTCCAATGTAGTCTCCCTATAAGGTGGCTAGATTGGATGGTTTTGCAGTTGAATTTTTTAAGAAATGTGGTGACTGTGTTGTTGATTGGTTAATTAGGATTTTCAGTGAATTTATGGATCATGGTGAGGTGCCTTAGCATTGGTGGAATGGATGTATAGTGCGACTGTATAAAGGCTAAGGGGACACAGGTTAGTGTTCAAACTACAAATATTTAAGTTTGTTGAGAGTACCTAGTAAGTTGTATGGGAGAGTGGTGACTGAGAGGGCGAAAATATATACAGATCATCGGAATGGGGAGGAACAATGTGGTTTCGAGAATGGTAAAAGATGTGAGGATCAGGCGTTCGATTTAAAGATTGTGTGTGAGAAACACTGAAATAAGAGACTTGTACATGGTATTTATGGATCAAGAGAGAGCATATGATAGGGACACTGAATATGAATTGTTTCAGGAAGGTCTTGCGAATACATGGTGTAGGAGGAAAGCTTCAAAAAGCAGTGTAAGGCATGTATAGGAGTAGGCAGAGAGGAAAAATGAGTGTTTCCGGGTGAAGGTTGGTCTGACTAAGAGGTGCGTGATGTCACCATGGCTGTTTAAAATGTTTATAGATGGGTTGATGAGGAAGGTATATGCAAAGGTCTTGGAAGTAGGGGTGAGTATGCAGTCGGTAGGGGCTGAGGGGGCCTAGGAAGTGAGTAGGTTGTTTGCTGATGACACAGCACTTGCGGCAGATTCGAGTGGGAAACTGCAAAACTTCGTTTTGAGTCTGGAAGTGTGAAGGAGGAAGTTGAGAGTAAATGTGAATTAAAAGTATAGTTATTACGTTTACCTAAGAAAAGGAACGTGTTAGTTAGGAGGTGAGTTTGACTGGATAAAATTTGGAGGAGTGACGTATTTTAGATACCTAGGAGTGTACACGGCAGCAAATGGAACCATGGAAGCAGAAGTGAGTCTGGTCAATTACCTACATGGATGTGAGTTACATACAACTATTATTGTAATCGTAGCCATGTAGTACATCCTTTTATAATAACTCATTTACAGATACATAATCATGACCACAGGTTAATTTAGGCATACTGATGTTACGATTAAAAAGCTATGTGTATGACTAGGTGAAAAGATGTGGCTGACTTGAATGCAAATACTTTAATTTTCCTTGTAACCGCACCTTTTCCTAGTCTGCATGCTGCTCAGTATTTCAACCCTGCATCTATCTGAATACTTGATGTTATCTCGTATTCTGTTTACCTAACAATCAGTCTATAGTATTTTATTTTGTCTTACGTATGCTAATTGTTGCTAGAGTCTCCATATGTGACCACCTGCTCTGAATCATCTGCATGAACGCGACTGAATTTAAGAGTATCGCGTGTGATCATGGTGCTTCCCCTAGTTGATACCGCCCACGCGTAAACCGCAGGGTTTAGGTTGCAGACAGCAGCCCTCCCCTCCAGAGATGCTTATTGGAATGTTTTGAACTCTTATTACCTTAACTTTGGTATTTAAAAAGCGATTTACTGATTCAATTATGTCTAGTAGTCATGGATGAACTACGGCGAGAGCCGGCTTCAAATTTGCAATGTCTCCGAATAACTTGGAAGATTTATGGTATTGTTTTGATTTCCGGTTCGTAGGACACTTTGATACCTGTTGCCTGTATTAGTTGACGGCGAAGAGTGAATAATATCTGAAGCTAATCTATTGAACTGGGTTTAGATGTTTAATGTGCTGAAAAGTGTATTGGATTTGAGTTATATCCCCTAAGCAATAGTTTAACTTGGAACTTAATCTTATTCGTTAGTTTAAGAAAATTCCACTTTTGGCCGCTGAACCTCAGTACATTCATTTTTTATTTTTTATTTTATATAAGTTCACAGTTAACATCCCATCTCCAATATCTAACATTGTTATCATCCCATCTCCAGTAACTATGCTACAATGCAGGCAACAAGAGGTCCCAGGAACACCCTTCTGGTTCTAGTTTTACACCTGGACGTGTAAGGGTCATTCTTACAATGAGTGCTACCACCTCTCTAATTAATTAGAACCCGTTTTAGCTCATTTCTGACCCTTCTGTTTGCCTTTTCCATGTTCAACACTTTTTTTTTATACTGCAGTTGCCATTGTTTTGTTAAATGTAATGGTCTATTTAGGCCCTCCTTGTTGCTAGAGAGTGTAGCAGGGTGCTGGGTATGACTAAGTTGTGTGCAAGGGTGCTGAATATGACTACGGTGTGTGAAAGGGTACTGGGTATAACAGTGGTGTGTGGCAAGGTACTAGGTATGATCGAGATGTGTGGTAGGGTAATGTGTATGACAAGGTGCTGGATATGACCATGGTATGTGAAAGGGTGCTGGGCATGACTAGGGTGTGTGACTGGGTGATGGGTATGAACAGGGTATTAGGCAGGGTACTGGGCATTACTAAAGTTTGCAGGAGGGTGCTGGGTATTACTAAAGTGTGCAGCAGGGTGCTGGGTATGAGTAGTGAGTGTTACAGAGAGCTAAAATTAACGGGCAAGTATGTGGGTGATGGAATGACCAGAGTATGTGAGGGTAATGGAGATGAGCAAGGTGTGATAGAAAGCTAGAAGTAACCATGGTGTATGGCATTGCAGGATGTGATACGGTGATAGCGATGAAGGCGGCTACGGTGTTATATAGGATGATGGAGGTGAAAAGCGCATGTGACAGGTTACTGGAAATGAATAGGATGTGTGTGTGTGGGTGACAGGGTGTCTTAGATGACCATGGTGTTGGAAAGGGTGCTGGACGTGGACACAGGGTAATTTTTACCCAGGTGGGGCTGTAGGTGACCAGGGTGTGTGATCGAGCTGTTGATGTGGGCAGGGTGCTAGGAGGGACAAGGTGGTGTCCTGGGTGGATGGCAGGTTGCCGGGAGGGAGGTAACAAAAGCCAGGGATTAAGATACCTCATTCCCTTGATCAGGCGACCGTCACCAACATCAGACGCAGGTGACGCACCATTCAATCACTAAAACCAGTTTTATGTATATTTCCGAAAACGAAACTGAATTAAAAGAGGATTTGAAAAAACTATGCATGAGTTCATTCAGTACAATGATGGGCGTGGTGGGAATTCTCTGAATGTGACAGCGTAAAAGAAAAAAATAATTTTTGATATAAAGATTTAGATTTATAAAGCTATGTTCCCGGCACAAAAAGATGAGGCCTAGCAGGTTATATTACACTATGAAGATAATGAAATTAGTTTCTTTCTTTCTTGTTACAGAAAATGAATGAAATGTTTGTCTAACCTTTTCAACTGGCGGTGATGCTGAACTAGATGAGCAGCTCGAAGTATATCAACTTTTCTTTCTCCACAAAGATTAATGTATAACACGTCACTTTTTCTCTATTACGGAATGTTTGTTTCTCCTTTCTCTCCACTCGCCGACCAGCCCGGCACTCGGAATTTAACACATGAACTGCTGAGGCCATATTGTCCCGTACGACACTTCGCTCGGCATCCCTTAGGAACGTCAGTTACCAACTTCAGGTAATAAGTTAAACATTCTTTCTCTGATTATTTAAATTTACAAGACCATAAACAGATACCAGTTAATGTCAGCCGATTAATGATGAGATGCTAGCCATATGATAAAACGAAAACGGTTGATTAAGAACAGGTGATGTGATCGTCGCTGCATTTTGCTTGCCAGACGTAAGATACCATCCCCTTGGCTGACGGCGCGGAGGGTCAGCGGTGCGGTTACTTGCTAATATATAATGTTCTATGTTATTTCCGTTGATGGGATGATGTTACTGCATTACAGTTTTCAGTCAGATATCTCTGCCGCTAGGTCTATGCCCGTGTCAGCCTTGTGAACAATGAAATGGGTTATTTCTCTCTATATTTTTCAGAAGCTTTGTGTTAAGCATAAAGTGATGTGTATGTGAACATAAAATACATGAAGCTGAATCACGAGGTTCTGAGTGGGAAGACCGGCGGGGAACCTGCTGGTGGCAACTTTACGTTCCTGAGTCACTCCACGAAATGAAACGACCCTGGGTAAACCCGCCTTGATTAGCGGAACACCAGAGGTCTTTATTTTGTGCTTTTGAGCCTCCTGTCATACGAATGTTTTGTGCATTGTTTCCATGGGAGACGATGAAAAGATTTAAAAATTTAAAACTTATTTGTGTACGTCCGTAAACAAACCCCGAGTAATAAATAACAATACCAATTTCTGAAGATAGCTTATGCAGACCGGAAATTTCAGGTTAGTATGCCGTAACTTGGGAAAAGTAACCTTAAGGCATCATTAATCTAGAGGACAGAATCTAACTCTTCTCGTTTTCCATTGATCTATATAAATGAGCAGAATATTGCGAATGGTTGCACGTAGAGGGTTTATAAAATTCAAGAACATATATATATATATATATATAGAGAGAGAGAGAGAGAGATAAGGACTTTTTTGTTTGTTTGCATGGTGTATCTTATCACAAGTTATCACACTAGCCATTCGCTTCAAGAACCTGTCGGTGGTCTAAGGCGTAAGAAAATAAAGTTTCCGGATAGTCATATGCTCAGTTAACCCCGGGGATCTTATATTTACGATACATTAGTAAATACTGAATTCCATTCTCTTTTAGTATTTTCTCCCGTCTTCGTTTACCATATAGGAAGAAAAATGGCATATGTTTGTCTACTTATTGATTGTGCGATGGCAAACCAGAATCACCCATTTCCGAGAGTGGAGTAAGTATTTAAGATAATCACGGGGATCGATAGATTTGGTCATAGCCAATATTTGGTGGCCATTCGCCATGGCTTTTGCAGAAAATAATCGCAGTATAAGACTGAAGCCAGTCATAGTAACGCGCATCCTTGACGTTAAACATACCAAGAAATTTATGTGTATCTTTCTTGATTCAATACATTTTTCTTTCTCTAAAGATGTACATGTGTAATCTTAAGCGCTGCCTTTGTGTGTGCTTTCCCGTTTGTTTCTGTGATTGTTTTTCCTTACGTAGGAATTTCTCGTGTATGACTTGTTAATATTTATACATAAATGGGTTTGTAGCGAACAGTGGAAGTATCGGATCCTTCCAGCCTACAAGTGTGTAGTGCACTGTCATTAAGAATCACACTACAGGTGTGCATACATACATACAAATCTTATATGTTAAATCTAATGGCTGTTACTAGTAGATAGGGCCAGAATTTGTATTTCATGTATACGCCAAACATACAATACTAAAACAGTTGAGAGTCGACATTACATAAACTCTTTGAGTGTCCGTTCGATCATAAAACAAATCGTTTATTTTCATAAAGGTACATTGCATTTACTGAGAGTCAAATTTCTTGTGCCATATTCGTATCAAAACGGCAGTCGCTCCTCGCCGAACGTAATGGCAAGGAGTCGCTCAAAACGTTTTTGAGATTATGCCGAAAATAGCTCGACGCGTTGAGACGGACGGGGGTGAGGTGTTGGCTGGTAGCCAAACCCCAGCCCACGCTTCTCAGGTGTTCCTCCAAGACCGGTCACGGGTCAGCTAGGATTGCTGCTCGGACTGTATAGTGATTGGACCTGGAAAGCAAATTCCTCTCTTTTCTTCAAAACAAGAACCTCGCCATTTTTTTTTTTCAGAATCTAAAACTGTCTAGAGTTGTGGTCGAATTCACTGGAAAGATTAAGCCTTAAATTGTTTACTTGCAATCATATGCTAACGAAACCTCGCGACACAAGGAACCTAAGTTGATTGTTTTCAAGCAGCATTGCTCGGGTCGCCCACAATTCCAGTATAGCAGAATCTAAATAACCTGTCAGATGCTTACTAATGTAACTAAATGCAATGTATGTCAGCATAATGATATTAGAGGTATATGAATAGAGAGAGGATAGTCTTCCTAGGAGCCCGCTATACCTCCATTAGCGAGGAGTGCCCAACAGACAACTGTGTAAGTGCTGACTTCATTGTGATATCGTCTGTTGCCGTGACTTGGGTTTCCTCTTGGTGGTCGTGCGTCGCTATGACGTTAAAAGGTTTATATAAAAGATTTGTGAGGAGTGGAAATGGCCACCACCTTCGAGGTTTCCCGTGCAGGCTGGTAGTGTAGAAGAGACGTGTTTGTTCGTTCCACTTTCCCACTATCTTTGTTGTCAGTAACTGCTTCCTGTTTACACTGCTATCCGTAACTGTTTTAGCGTTAACAGTGACCGTCTGCCGTGGTTCCTATAGACCTCAATTTCCGGTTCCCATCACCACCTGGGCTGGTGTGATCAGCTGGCCTCTCTCACTACATTAGCTGACCCCTGTCATTACACCAGCTGGCCACTGTCAGATAAGACGGCCTCACTCACGTGTTATCACAAAGTGATGTACTGTTTCCCCATTTGTTGACATTTTTTAAATTATTTACTAAGAAGTATGCGGGGAGTCCCAGTGTGGGCACAGGAGTCTTGGTGTGGATACAAGAGTGGTCCTCTGTGGTTGGTGCCTGCTGGTGGGGTCCAGGCTACACGGTTCCGGATGCCGATGCCAGTGGGCAGGGTGTCACAGCCTAACAAACCAACCATATGAAATTAGCGTACATAACAGTGTTTATCGTCCACAGCGAGCGGGGAATATCCTCATGTAGACGTCCTGTGTCTCCGTAAACAGTCCTGGGATTCCCGCTGACGAGGCATAACCACTGGGTCCGTGCTAGTGGCGAGCAAGAGCCATTGGGTTCGTCCAGTGATGGAGAACCTTTGGGTTCGTGCAAAGGGGGGAGGCGGAGGCATTGGGTTCGTCTTAGTGACTTGGCAGAGCACTGGGTTCCTCCCATCGGCGAGGTAAAGCCCCTGAATTCTTTACAGGGGTAGGAATGAGGGCCGCTGGAGTCTTCTGAACCCTGAGACTTCACCTTGTTACTTAGATTCACTGATATTCCCTGACCATCTGCACTTCTGGTTGTCATGCATACAATTGTGATTGTTTTTCATGTATTACGGGGAGATAGTATAACGCTCGCGTTGCCCCGTCGCCTAACCTTATATGTATGTACCTTGTCTTTACTCCTGCGTGTGTACTGAGACACGTATGCTTGTTCAAAGTGTGGAGATGTCCAACCCTACCTTGATCTTAAGCCCTGTCATGATTAGTGAACTAGCTACTGTTATGACCTCCCAATTCTGTAATGTTTCATCTGTGTATTTTCAACAGAATGGCTGCCTTGAATCATGTAAATATTTCATTAATATTAGTAGAAATGCATCCCAGGCCAGGTACCCATTTATGTATGTACGTATCTCGACTTACACATGCTGTGTGTTTTTGTATGTATTCATAGGTCCCTGTACGTATGTAAATTATACACGTTTAGTCGTATACATCTGTAATTATGTGTACTATACATATATTGTAGAGAGGAAACTCAGAATGAAGGGGGAATACTTTAATCTCTCAGTGTTTCTACCAGAGACCTTTTTCGGAGAGACTGATACCGCACCAAGAGATAAACAATGTTTATTATGTCTCCACAGGCTCAGCTTCCCGTCTAGCAAGCAATGAGGCGTCCTCTTGATTGGTCACCAGACGCGGGCTTCACCTCCTTTACTTCCTACGGCACCCGTCGACCCTCGCTAGATTGATGGATCCATCCCTGTGGTTAGCTGCGTTCTCTGTTGCGATGTATGTAGCCTCAGTTGCTCGTTCTGTCTTCTTGTACCCTTTTAGGTCACGAGATGAGACGAAGGATCTCAGTGCTTAAAGAACCCGGTTTAAGGTAAAAGGTTTTTGTATCGTCATGGTCAAGTGGTTACACTTCTCGATTGTAATTTTTTTTTGTTAGCTGAGACGGTATGGGCAGCTGAAGCCCTAATCAAGGCCATCCCATTAACGCTATATATATATATACCCTAGCCTGAGCCAGGTACCCATTTTATCGACCAAGCCTTAGGGGAGGATGAACAGCTGGGTTGATTGTGGACCGACTGCCGCGACCAGGATTCGAACCTATATGCTCGACCCTGGGCGGCCCGTGAATGCGTCACGGTCAGGGACGCTAACCGCTCCACCACGGAGTTCGAATTCTGGGGCGCATAATGGTGAATGGTTTACATCGATTTCATATGATAGTACATGACAGAGGTTGCGAGAGAGAGTATGGGTTGCGGGAGCCTCTAAGAATGAGACAAAGTGATTCGCGTGTTATTGTATGTATGTGGCTGTTTATCAGTCTTGTATATTACCCTTAACATTCAACATACGTCCTTCAGTCAGTGTTTTTAAACCTCTCATTAAGAGTGATTTGTTGGGGCGTATTTCTTCCTACGCCATGAACAGCAATAACCTGAATGATATGCAGTGTTTAAAGCCATTCTTCCTGCATTCGTTTCCAGGAAGCATATCTCATACCATCACTCGACACAATACGTTAAGCTGGCGAAGCTTTAACTGACGTCATGGGCACTATAAATACGCATTATTCAGCGGTGCTTGCACGGGGACTATCCGTCGTTGTATTTATTGCTTGTGTTTCTGTCTCTCCCGTGAAATAAAACAGTCGCAATACTGCAGAAGAAAATACATTATTCATCTGTTTGCCGGCCCAAACCACTTCAGCAAATGAATAATGATGTACAACATCGTAATTCATTTGTTCTACTCGATTCTTGTTGTCGCCCCTCTTTCGCTCCCCTCCCTCCTCCCCTCCTACCCCCTTGGGAGGGAGGATGGACTGTCTTTTTCCGTAATTTATTCCCTTTACATTGTTGCAAGCTAAGCCGTTCTGCTTCGTTATTTCTGTTACAGCGTTGCAAGCTAAGCCTTTCTGCTCTCTCTGTAAGTGACATGTCGTGAGGGGAATTTCTGTGCAACGACCTGCTCGTAAATTCTCCTCAGCTTACCCAGTGGTCGTACCGTCACACACGCAAGAACATACAACAAAAGCGTCTTTAAAAAAGATAAAGTGTAGTAAGAACTAGCTTGCGAGGTGATTGTTGGTTATAGACATTCCAGTGACAGTGATTCGTACTGTAGGTAAAGAAGGATTTGCACGAATTAATCAGTGCTAATCATAGTTGACACAGAAATGATTTGGAACCTTGTAGGTTTGAAAACAAGGTCTTAACTGTTCCATCTTATTTACTCAGATCAAGGAACTGGCTTAGAGTTTATGGGCTTTCGTGGACAAGTGGTTATCGTTGTTGACCATGAGGCACGCACGGGCCCACCTGGGTTCTTACTAGTCCAGGAGTTTGGCAAGGCCGGTCCACATCCAACCCAGCTGTTCGTCCTCCCAACCCTCGGGTCTGGTTCTGAATAGATTTAACAGGGAAGCGAAATGCAGACATATTTTACAGATAATACTTGTGCAACGCAAAGTATAATGACTTTTCTCGTGAGAAACTGCCAGTATGATTACTGGCAAAAGGCGCATGATGTTTGTACGACAGTGCGGGTAAGCAAATTTAGAGGATAACAAAGGATATGTAGTGGCCATCGATTATCCTACTTAAACAAGGGGCACAGAAATGCGTTGTTCTTAAAACTGGTTCGTTAAATGTTAATGAACACGCCTAGAGACCTGTCATTCGTGAAATTCACTGGCAAATCATGTGATATCCATGGTGGGGTCGTAATACACCTAGAAATATAGAAAAAAAAAGAAGAGTTCAAAATCTGAGTATTGAATTATCCATACCCATATTTCACATTGTGGGATTCGCTTTCAACAGACAGAGTCCGGGACGTAGATCGATGTGAGCCAACTACCACTGAGTTGCTGGACAAAAATATAAAATAGCTTCAGTACTTCGTTTTCGTAGCCTGATCAAGTTCGAGAGCGTTCAGACGGCGGAAAAAAGACAGTCAGATCATTTTGCTATTTCGGTTTGTTAAATTTTTACGTGGAAATTCAGTTTGTGTATCATATGGGTCGTGAATGAATTATTTGAAATGTCTGATGCTGAAAAGATGGATGCATTGTGCGGACGCGCATGGCTGCGAACGGTAATCCTTGACTTTACCCTCCTTGCCTGTCATTTAGATCAGTATTTCCATTAATATATGAATGTATATCAATGTTTATGAATAATGGCAGTGAGACTAAACGGTTAATAATGGATGCCAACAAATTCCAACGACAGTATTTTGATATTCTGAGAAGAGTGGCTCTAAACTTACTTTCTTGAGCTGGTTGAAATATTATGATCTTGTCTATACCCACAGTCTCAGGTGTGATTCCTTTAATCCTGATTCCCAAACTTCTTTTCTTGTTTTGTGTGGAGAGACGTGATCTACGTTAAGCGTCACTTCAGTTGAAAAATGCATTCTCTCTTAAGTAGAGATATTAATATGTCCATGTTAGCTTTGGTGATTCTAGGAAACTCCTGTGGTCACTTGAGACAGAGCTGTTTTTCGTTCCTTTACCATAAAATTCATCTTCAGGAGTTAAATCTGATCTAACTTGTCTTAGCTGCCCCGCGAAGTGGTCATGAAAGATAACAATACTTATTATTGGGAACAAATGGCATTCCTACCGAGTCGTACATTTTCTTTTTGTTTAAGTTTGGGAAGTATATCTGAAAATAAACTTGAAACTTGGGAGGGCAAGTAAATATGATTTTCTGAACTTCACTTTAAAGAGAAATGCCATTACCAGTCAGGAAAGGCTAAAAAATATACCTAAATTTTCTCGTTTTAAAGCTTGTGGTAATGCTAGAGGCTTGTATTCGAACTTTGTTAGACGAAAGCGAAATGTTAGCGATTTTCTTTGTAAATGAAACATTTAGTTTTCATTCGTTCAAAGACATCAGCTCGATAGAACGCTACAAAAATCCATTTATTTTTTGTCCTGAAAATGAGCTGCCATATTTTGAGTTTATACCGTTCAGAATATCTCGAGTTTGGTCTTCTGTCTCGTAAAGGATTTGGATGGAATATATATATATATATAGAAGTCCTGGCCAAGAGTGTACCTAGGCTCCACAGCCCACGTCAGAACTTGGCCTTGGGAAAGCTGTCGTATTTCCGTGTGATATACAATACTCGTCGTCATATTGTGTGGGCGGAGAGATGCTAAATGTGGCGAGGAATTTTTACTGGGAGGGTAAAGCGCTCTGTGTGTGTAGGGAGAGGAGGAGGATGAGTAGCTCCAGGTGAAAGCGGGTCTGCGTCAAGGTTGTGCGATGATACCATGGCTCTTTAATCTGTTTATGGATGGGTTAGTGAGGAAGGTAAATGCTGGGGTTTTGGAGCAAGAGGCGGGTTTATACGCATGCTAGGGGTTGCGGAACCTGAGAGTGAAGTCTATTGACGTGGTTCTCATGACAGACCAAAGAGTGAAACGCTAGAAGTCAGTGTGCCTGGGTTTGGTAGCTCGTGTGAAACGAAGCTGGGAGTAAATGTGAACAAAGAATGAGGTAATGAGATTTAATAGGTTACGAAACAGGATGCTTTGTAAGTGAATTTGGATGGAGAGGACCTAGAGGATATAGGGATACTATAGCTAAATGGACGTGGACATGGTAGCGGATGGAAACATAGAAGCTGAAGTGAATCATGCGGTAGGAAAGGAGGATCCTAAAGGCCAGGGTGATTGAGAGCTTGAATGGGGAGGTCAGTGTCCGTTAGGGCAAAGATGGGGTATGTTGAAAGGTATTAGTAGTCCCGACGGTGTTGTATGGACTCGAGTCTTGGGCCCTTAAAGGCAAAAGAACTGAAGAGGGTAGGCGTGTGAGAAATGAAATGCCTGAAGATATCGTATGATGTGAGGCAGGTTGATCGCGTAAGGAATGACGGTGAGAGGTGTGTGTGTGGCGGTAAGCGCAAGTCTGACTGATGGGTGTGCTGTGTGGAGGCGGACTGGACGCCACAGACCTTCCAGTCAGTCAGTCGGGATGGTTGGTGGAGGGTGGGTGGACCAAAGCGGAATGATAACCAGCCGTTGCCTTGGCACAGGCGAGCGTCTTGGACGACGAGGACACCCCCCGGTATGATTGGCGAGAAGGGGTCTGCATCCACGGGACATTGCGAGAGGAGTCCCAGGTGAAGGGAAGGAGCCACTGTGGCAGGCTTGTCTCCCGTTGTTGTTGTGGTGGTGGTGGTGGTTGTGGTAGAGGAGGTGGGGGGGGGGGGGGGGTGGCCTCCACCTACC
>JAUUDW010476675.1:0-12429 GCA_032361385.1 Panulirus guttatus | reverse complement strand
GAGTACTGCTCCCACATTTGGGGTGGTTCTAGCTCTGTTTCCTTACTTGACAGAGTTGAGTCGAAAGCGATCCGACTAATAAACTGTCCCAGGCTAACTTCCAAACTTGACCCCTTTTCGCTACGCCGCAATGTTGGTACACTCTCCCCTTTTCTTTGGCTTTTGTTCCCGAGAGCTGGCTGCTTGTGTGCACCGACCATTAGTTAGACCACGGAATACTCGGCAAGCTGCTGCGTCACATGATTATTGTTTGGCCATCGGAAACACAAGAGTGTGCCGTTTTGATTACTGCTTCTTTCCCTACTCTCTGCCTTCTCATACCTTTCCCAATAACCATGACCTGGCTTATTTCGAGACGTTTTTCACTTTCTCAAAAATTTGTAACTTCTTTCCCTGTCTGTTTGTATCCCTTTCTCAATTCTTTCTATATTTCAATTAGGGCCCGGCCTTTTGTATGTGACAGGAACCTTCAATATAAAAGAGAAATATGAAATCGTCATATTCAACTTTTCAGACCATCATGAGTTTCCTTGTAATTGCTTTCATTAGGTTCTCAAGTTAATATCGTTTTCATATATTTTCAGATCGTTCTCATCAGTTGTTAGATCGTTATAACTGACATAAATGATCGTTATCAGAAATTTTTCACACTGTCATCCTCAGCTTCCAAAATCGAACCAAATGACCTGTATAGAATCTTCTCGTCGATTCCAACAACTTTCATCTTCGTAGCTAACTTTACAGACTGTCGTAAATATCCATACATTTCCTAATAAACATATCAAATCATCCGATTCACTTTCTCAGATCCTCTTGAGTTGCTCTTCAGATGATTTCATTTGGCTGCTAATACAACTTTCAAAAATTTCCTAGATTGTCGTTAGATCGTCAAAACCGACTTTAATGATCGCTTTTACTAATTTTTTAGTTTCTTCGTCAACTACCAAAATTGTACAAATTGAGCTTTATAGAATCTTCTGGACAATTCCAACAAATTTTGTTTCATAACCAACTTTACAGACTGTCATGACTTTCTTCATTTGTTTTGCTTATAAACATATCATATCCTCATATTCAACTTTTCAGATCCTTTTGAGTTGCTTTTCAGATCGGTTTTATTATGTTCTCGTCATATCAAATTATTGCCAATACCCTTTTCATAAATTCTCTGATTGTTTTTGTCTATTAAATCGTCATAACCGACTTGATTTATCGCTTTAACTAACTTTTCAGATTGTCATTATCAACTACCAAAATCGTAATAATTGACCTCTATAGTATCTTCGCGACAATTTCAACAACTTTTTTCTTCATAAGTGACATTATAGGCTGTCATAAATATCAATATATTTTCAAAATAAACATATATCAACGTTATATTCAACTTCTCAGATCATCTTCTTCAGATCGATCTCATTTGGATATCAAGTCATATAAAACCATTGCTAATATCGTTTACATAAATTCTAATATCGTCTTATATCGTCAAACTTATTCAAATTATCGTTTTCACTAACTTTTCAGAGCCTATCATCTGCAAAATGGTTAGAATAGTACCAAGTGAATTCTATAGAATCTTTTTGAATATTCTACGAATTTTCGTCGTCATAGCTAACTTTACAGACTGGCTTTACTGTCTGTAAATGTTGTCCTTATAAACATCTCACATATCATAGTCATCTTTTCAGATTGTCTTTAGTTTCTTTTCAGATCATTTCCCTAATGTTCTCTTGTAATATTAAACCTTTGGTAATACCTTTTTCATTAACTGTTAGACCTTCATTACCGACTTATATAAGATCGTTTTTGCTAAATTTTCAGAGCGTCATCATCAATTGCCAAAATGGTACAGAGTAACTTCTATAGAATCTTCTCGCCTATCCCAACAACTTTCATCTTCAAAAGTAACTATGCACACTGTCATGACTATTTTCATATTCAACTTTTTAGACCATCTTGAGTTTCTTTTTAAACCGTTTGTATTAGCTTCTCAAGTCACATTATTACAATTTTCATATATTCTCATCACTTTTATGAGTGTGTTAGATCGTTATAACTGACTTAAATGATAATTTTTACAAACCACCCTTTCATCCTCAACTGCCAAAAGAGTACCAGATGACCAACGACGTTCTTCTTCATAATCAACTTTATAGACTGTCATAAATATCCTTATATTTTCCTAATAAACATAGTAAATCAACCGATTCAACTTCTCAGATCCTCTTGAGGTGTTTTTCAGAAGATTTAATTTGGGTTTTGTCGTATTAAATCATTGCTAATACTTTTAAAATTCCAAAAACGTCGTTATCCTTGTGTTAGATCGTCATAAGCGACTTAAATGATCGTTTTTACTAACTTTTCAGTGTCTTCCTGAACTACCAAAACTGGGAAGACCTTAATAAAATGACTTTCCTAACAGCTTTTGTTTCATAACCAACTTCACAGACCGTATGACTGTGCCGACTATCTTCATTTGTTGTGCTTATGAAAATGTCACATCGTCATATTCAACTATTCAGATCCTTTTGAGCTCCTTTTCAGATCGGTTTTATTATGGTCTCAAGTCAAATTAAACTATTGCCAATATGCTTTTCAAAATTTTCTGATTGTCGTTTTTTGTGCATTAAATCATCATAACAGACTTAAATGATTGTTTTTAGTAACTTTTCAGATTATCATTATCAACTGCCAAAATCGTAACAATTGACATCTATAGTATATTCGCGACAATTTCAACATCTTTCTTCATAACGAGCATTAGAGACTGTTATATATATCTCTACATATTTTCCAAATAAACTTATTTATACGTCATATTCAGCTTTTCAGATCCTATTGAGTTGCTTTCCAGATCGATGTCAGAATATCGTGTTTTAAAACCATTCCTAATATCGTTTACATAAACTCTAATATCATTGTATTCGTCATAACGTACTTAAATGATCGTTTTACCAACTTTTCAAAGCGTCATTATCAGCTGCCAAAATCGTACCAAGTGACATCTGTAGAACTTTCTCGAGTATTCCAACAACTTTCGTCTCCATAACTAACTTTTGAAACTTTAATTGTCATAACCGACTTAGATGATCGTTTTTATCTATATTTCAGAGCGTCATTATCAATGGCCAAAATTGTTCCAAGTGAATTCTATAGAATCTTTTCGACTGCTCCAACAACTGTCGTCGTTATAACCAACTTTACAGACTTGACTCTCAACAAATGTTGTCCTTATATGACCATATTCTTCTTTTCTGATTCTCCTTAATGCTTTTCAAATCGTTTTCTTCAGGTTTTCTTGTCATTGGTAATACCGTTTTCATTAACTGTATTATATCATTATAACCTACTTATATGATTGTTTTTACAAACTTTTCAAAGCGTCATCATCGGATGCCAAAATCGCACCAAATGACTTCTATAGAATCTTCTCGAATATTCCAACAACTTTCGTCTTCATAAGTATCTGTACACACTGTCATCCTTTGTCCTTATAAACATATCAAATCATCATACTCAACATTTCAGACCATCTTGAGTTTCGTTTCATATCGTTTTCATTAGGTTCTCTTGTCATATTAAACCAAAGTTAATATCATTTTCATATATTCTCAGATCTTTCTTGTTAGTGTTTCACACTGTCATCCTTAACTGGCAAAACCGACCCAAATGAACTCTATAGAATCTTCTCGTCGATTCCAAATACTTTCTTCATAACTAACTTTATAGACTCATAAATATCCATATATTTTCTTTATAAACATATTAAATCGTCCAATTCACCTTCTCAGATCCTCTTGAGTTGCTTTTTTGAGATGATTTCATTCAGTTGCTAATAAAGCTTTCAAAAATATCCTAGATTGTCGTCAGATCGTCAAAACCTACTTAAATGATCGTTTTTACCAGCTTTTCAGGGTTTCTTCATCAACTGCAAAACTTGTACAAAATGACCTTTATAGAATCTTCTCGACTATTCCAACTATTCATAAATAACTTTCCAGACTGTCATGACTATCTTCATTAGTTGTGCTTATAAACATATCATATCGTCATATTCAACTATTCAGATCCTACTGAGTTGCTTTTCTGATCGGTTTTGTTGTCAAATTGAACTATTGCTAATACGCTTTTTGAAAATTATCTGATTGTTGTTTTTTGTGAATTAAATCGTCATAACAGACTTATATTGATAGTTTTAACTAACTTTTCAGATTTCATTATCAACTGCCAAAATCGTAAAAATTGACATCTATAGTATCTTCGCGACAATTTAAACAACTTTCTTCTTCATGGCTAATATTAGAGATTGTCATGCATATCTTTGTACATTTTCCAGCAAACATATCTAAACGTAATATTTAACTTCTCAGATCCTCTTGAGTTGCTTTTCAGATCGATATCAATAGAATATCGTTTACAGAAACTCTAATATCGTCGTTATCGTCATAACGTACTTAGATGATCGTTTTTGATAACTTTGCGGAGCATCATTATCAGCTGCTAAAATCGTACCAAGTGACATCTTTAGAACTTTCTCAAGTTCTCCAACAACTTTCGTCTCCATAACTAGCTTTAGTAACTTTCATCGTCATAACCGACTTAAAGGATCGTTTTTAATAATATTTCAGAGCGTCATTATCAATGGTTAAAATGCTACCAAGTGAGTTCTATAGAAGCTCTTTGACTATTCCAACAATTTTATCGTTATAACCAACTATCTACAAATGTTGTCCTTATAAGCATCTCAAATGATTATATTCATATTTTCAGATTCTCATGAGTTGCTTTTCAGATCGTATTCTTCAGGATCTCTTTTTATATTAAACCAATGGTAATACCGTTTTCATTATCTGTGTATTATATCATCATAGCCGACTTATATGATCGCTTATACAAACTTTTCAGAGCGTCATCATCAGCTGCCAAAATCTTACCACGTTACTTCTATAGAATTTTCTCGACTATTCCAACAACTTCGTCTTCATAAGTAACTTTACACACTGTTATACTTTGTCCTTATAAACATATAAAATCGTCATATTCAAATTTTCAGACCATCTTGAGTTTCCTTTGAAATCGTTTTCATTAGGTTTTCGTCATATCAGACCAATGTTAATATCATTTTCATATATTCTTAGCTTGTTCTTGTCAGTTTGTTAGATCGTTATAACCGACTGATATGATCGTTTTTATAAACTTTTCACTCCGTCATCCTCAACTACCAAAATCGAACCAAATGACCTCTATAGAATCTTTTCGTCGATTCCAACAACTTTTTTCTTCAAAACTAGCTTTACAGTCATAAATATCCATACATTTTCCTAATAAACATATTAGATCGTCCTATTCAACTTCTAAGATCCTCTTGAGTTGCTTTTCAGACGATTTCATTTGGTTTTCATGTCTTACTAAATCACTGCTAATAAAACTTTTAAAAATTCCGGGAATATCGTTATCATTGTTTTAGATAGTCATAACCGACTTAAATTATCGTTTTCAATAACTTTTTAATGCGTCTTCACCAACTACCAAAATTTTACAAACTGGTTTTATAGAATCTTCTTGACTATTCTAACGACTTTTTTTCATAACCAACTTTACACTCTCATGACTATCTTCATTTGTTGTGCTTATGAACATATCATATCGTCAAATTCAACTACTCAGTTTTATTATGTTCTCGTCAAATTAAACAATTGCTAATAAGCTTTTGAAAAAATTTCTGATTGTTTTTTTTTGTGTGTATGTGTGCATGAAGTCGCCATAACTGACTTAAATGATAGTTTTTACTAACTTTTCAGATTGTCATTATGAACTACAAAAATCGTAACAATTGACATCTATAGTATCTTCGCGACAGTTGCAACAACTTTCATCTATGAAGATGAGAGACTGTCATATATATCTTTATACATTTTCCAAATAAACAAATCTAAACGTTATATTGAACTTCTCAGATCCTCTTGAGATGATTTTCAGATCAATCTCATTGGAATATCTTCATATAAAACCATTGCTAATATCATTTACATAAACTCTAATATCGTCTTTATCAGTGTTATATCGTCATAACGTACTTAATTGATCGTTTTTACTAACTTTTTAGAGCGTCATTATCAGCTGCTAAAATCGTACCATCTGTAAACCTTTCTCAAGTATTCCAACTTTCGTCTCTATAACTAACTTTACAAACTTTTATGACTAACCTTATGAACATATGAAATCGTCAGACCCTCTTGAGTTGCTTCGCAAATCATTTTTATTAGGTCTTCAAGTCATATTAAATCATTGCCATAATTTTCTGATTCTCAGATCGTCGTTATCTTTGTGTTAAATCGTTATAACCGACATAAATGATCTTTTTATTAACATTTCAGAGCGTCATTTTCAATGGCCAAAATGGTACCAAGTGAATTCTATGGAATCTTTTCGACTATTTCAACAATTTTCGTTGTCATAAACTTTACACACTGTCGACTATCTACAAATATTGTTATGAGTATCTTGAATGATCATATTCATTTTTTCAGATTCTCTTGAGTTGCTTTTCAGATCATTTTCTTAAGATTTTCTTATACTAAACCATTGGTAATATCGTTTTCAATAACTGTCTATTACATCGTCATAACCGACTTATATGATCCTTTTAACAAAACTTTTCCGAGCGTCATCATCAGCTGCCAAAATCGTACCAAATTACTTTTATAGAATCTTCTCGATAATTCCAACAACTTTCGTCTTAATAAGTAAATTTGTCCTTATAAATATATCAAATCGTCATACTCAAATTTTCAGATTATCTCGTTTCCTTTAAAATCGTTTTCATTAGGCTCTCAAGTCATATCAAACCAATGTTAATATCGTATTTATATATTCTCAGATCGTTCTTATCAGTGTGTTAGATCGTTATAACCAACATGAATGATCGTTTTTACAATCTTTTCACAATGTCATCCTCAACTGCCAAAATCGAACCAAACGACCTCTATAGAATCTTCTCATCGATTCCAACATTTTCTTCATAAATATCTTAACATATTTTCCAAATAAACTATATTAACGTCATATTCAACTTCTCACATCATCTTGAGTTGCTCTTCAGATCGATCCCATTAGGATATTGTCATATAAAACCATTGCTAATATTTATGACAGACTGTCATAAATATCCATACATTTTCCTAATAAACATCTTAAATCGTCCGATTCACCTTTTCAGATCCTCAGAGCTGCTCTTCTGATGATTCCATTCGGTTGCTAATACAACTTTCAAAAATTTCCTAGATTGTCGTTAAATCTTCAAAACCGACATATATGATCGTTTCTACTAACTTTTCACTTTCTTCATCAACTACCAAAATTGTACAAACTGACTTTTATAGAATCTTCTGGACTATTCCACCAAATTTTGTTTCATAACCAACTTTACAGACTGTCATTTGTTTTGCTTATAAACATCACATCGTCATATTCAGCTTTTCAGATCCTTTTGAGTTGCTTTTCAGATCGGTTTCATTATGTTCTCGTCATATCAAAATATAGCTAATACCCTTTTCATAACTTCTCTTATTGTCGTTTTTGCTTATTAAATCGTCATAACCGACTTAAATTATCGCTTTTACTTACTTTTCAGATTGTCATTATAAACTGCCAAAATCGTAAAGATTGATCTCTACAATATCTTCGCAACAATTCCAAAAACTTTCGTCTTCATAAGTAACTTAACACAGTCATAACTTGTGCTTATAAACATATCAAATCGTCATATTCAACTTTTCAGACCATCTGGAGTTTCTTTTTAAATCGTTTTCATTAGGTTCTCAAGTCATATTTAACCAATGCTTGGTTTTCAAGTCGTATTAAATCACTGCTAATACAACTTTTTTTAAATTTAAGGAATGTCGGTATGATTTTGCTTGATCGTCATAACCGATTCATAGGATCGTTTTTCAAACTTTTCAGAGAGTCTTCATCAACTACCAAATTCGTACAAACTGACCTTTATAGAATCTTCTCGACTATTCCAACAACATTTGTTTCATAACCGCCTTCACAGACTTTCATGACTATCTTTATTTGGTGTGCTTGTAAACATATCAGTTCGTCATATTCAACTATTCAGATCCTTTTCAGATCGGTTTAGTTATGATCGCAAGTCAAATTCAATTATTGCTAATACGCTTTTCAAAAATTTCCTGATTGTCGTTTTTTGTGTATTAGATAGTCATAACATAATTGATAGCTTTTACTAACTTTTCAGATTCTTATTATCAACTGCCAAAATCATAACAATTGACATCTATAGAATCAGCGACAATTATCAATAACTTTCTTCTTCATGACTAACTTTTCAGATCATGTTGAGTTTCATTTTAAATCGTTTTCATTAGGTTCTTAAGTCACAGTAAATCATTGCTATTACAATTTTCATATATTCTCAGATCGCTCTTATAAGTTAGATCCTAATAAACATATGTAAAGGTCATATTCAACATTTCAGATCCTCTTGTGCTGCTTATCAGATCGATCTCATATAAAACCATTGCTATTATCGTTTACATAAACTCTATCGTCGTTATCAGAGTTAAATCGGCAGAACGTACTGAAATGATCGTTTTTACTAACTTTTCAGAGCTTCATTATCAGCTGCTAAAATCGTACCAAGTGACATCTGTAGAAATTTCTCGAGTATTCCAACAACTTTCATCTCCATAACTAACTTTACAAACTTTCATGACTATCCTTATAAACATATCAAATCGTCAGATCCACTTGAGTTGCTTTGCGAATCGTTTTATTTGGTTCTCATATCATATTAAATCATTGCCAATATAATTTTCAAAATTTCTTAGATCGTCATCATTATGTTAGATCGTTAAACACGACTTAAATGATCATTTTTTATTAATATTTCAGTGTCATTATCAATGGCCAAAATAGTACCAAGTGAATTCTATAGAATGTTTTCGACTAATCAAACAATTTTCGTCGTCATAACCAACTTTTCAGACTGGCATAACTCTCTACAAATGTTGTCCTTATAAGCATCTCAAATGGTCATATTCATCTTTATACATTCACTTGAGTTTCTTTTCAGATCGATTTCTTCAGGCTTTCTTGTCAAATTTAACTATTGGTAATACCGTTTTCATTAACTGTATTACATCGTCATAACCGACTTATATGATCGTTTTTACAAACTTTTCAGAAAGATCATCAGCTGCCAAAATCGTACCAAGTGATTTCTATAGAATCATCTCGACAATTCCAAAAACTTCCGTCTTCATAAGTAACTTGTCCTTATAAACATATCAAATCGTCATATTCAACTTTTCAGACCATCTTGAGTTTCTTTTTAAATCATTTTCATTAGGTTCTCAAGTCATATTTATCCAGTGTTAATACCGTTTTCATATACTCTCAGATCGTTCTTATCAGTGCTTTAGATTGTTTTAACCGACTTAAATGATCGTTTTTACAATCTTTTCACATTGTCATCCTCAACTAACCAAATGAAACCAAATGATCTCTATAGAATCTTCTCGTCCATTCCAAAATTTTTCTTCATAACTAACTTTACAGACTCATAATAAACATATCAAATCGTCCGATTCACCTTAGTTCCTCTTGACTTGCTCTACAGATTATTTCATTCGGTTGCTAATACAGCTTTAAAAAATATCCTAGACTGTCGTTACATCGTCAAAACTCTTCAGAGCGCCATCATCAGCTGCCAAAATTGTACAACTTTCGTCATCATAAGTAGATTTACAGTCATACTTTTCTTTTTATAAACATATCAAATCGTCATATTCAACTTTTCAGACCATCATGAGTTTCCATTCAAATCGTTTTTATTAGGTTCTCAAGTCATATTAAACCAATGCTAATATCATTTTCATATATTCTCATATCGTTCTTGTCAGTGTGTTAGATCGTTATAACCGACTGAAATGATCGTTTTTACACACTTTTAACACTGATCCTTAACTGTCATAATCGAAACAAATGATTTCACATGAATCTTCTCGTCAACTCCACACAAGAACAGTGGGTTCCAAGTCCAGACATGGATGACATTGGACTCAGACTACAGACATGGATAACAGTGGATTCCGAGTCTACACGTGGAGTACAGTGGACTCGGACCGAGAATGGACATCGACTCAAGACTTGGGAGACAAGACTACGACTCCAGATGTGGAGGATAGTGGACTCATACTCTTGTCATGGAATACAATGGCCTCAGACTACACACTGAGGACAGTTGACTCCGACTCTTGATATTAAGGACGTTGGACTCTAATTTTAGACCTGAAGGCCAGTGGACTCTGACTCCAAACATGGAGAACAGTGGACTACAATTCCACTGTCGTCATTGTCTGGATTCGGAATCGACAGACCTCAATGTCTGGAGTTGGATTTCCTGTCCTGAAAGTCTGGAATCAAAATCCATCGTCCTCCATGTCTGAAGTCGAGTCCACTTTAATCCATATCTGAAGTTGGAGTCTTCTATCTCCCTAGTCTAGAGTCGAAGTCCATTGTCCTTCAGAAGTGTAGACCGAGTCTACTCTCCAAGTCTAGACTCGGAATCCACTGTTATCCATGTCTGGAGTCTCATTCCACTGTCTTACTTGTGTGGAGTCGGATACCAACTGTCCTCCATATCTTGAGTCGGAGTCAAAACTCTGGTGAGTTAGGTTTCCTCCATGTCTGGAGTCGGACTTCATTGTCGGTTTTATTATTTTTTCACGTCAAATTAAACTATTGCTCATACGCTTTTTAAAGATTTTCTGATTGTCGTTTTTTCTGTATTAAATCGTCATAACCGACTTAAATGATAGTCTTTACTAACTTTTCGGATTGCCATTATCAACTGCCAAAATCGTAACACTTGACATCTTCCCTTCAATTTCAACAACTTTCTTCTTCAAAACTAATTTTAGACTCTCATATATATCTTTACAAATTTTAAAATAATCATATTTAAACGTCATATTCAACTTCGAAGATCCTCTTGAGTTGTTTTTCAGATAGATATCATTAGAATATCAAGTCATATAAAACCATAAACTCTAATAAAGTCATTATCAGTGTTATATCGTCATAACTTACTAAAATGATCGTTTTTACTATCTTTTCAGAGCGTTAATATCAGCTGCTAAAATCGTAACAAGTGAAATCTTTCTCGAGATATTCCAGGAAATATCAATTTTATTACTAACTTTCCAAACTTTCATGACTACCCTTATAAACATATCAAAATATCAGATCCTTTTGAGTTGTTCTGCAAATCTTTTTCATTAGGTTCTCAAATCATATTGAATCATTGCAAATATGATTTTCAAAAATTCTCAGATCGTCGTTATAATTGTGTTAGATCGTCATAACCGACTTAAATGATAGTTTTTATTAATATTTCAGAGCATCATCATCAATGGCCAAAATTGTACCATGTGAATTCTATGGAATCTTTTCGACTCTTCCAGCAATTTTCGTCGTTATATCCAATTTTATAGACTGACTTGACTGTCTACAAATGTTGTCCTTATAAGCATCTCAAATGATCATATTCATCTTTTCAGATCTCTTGAGCTGCTTTTCAGATCGTTTTCTTCAGGTTTTCTTGTCATATTAAACCATTGGTAATACCGTTTTCATTACCTGTGTATTTTATCGTCATAACCGACTTAAATGATCGTTTTTAAAAACTTTTCAGCAGCTAAAATCGTACCAAGTGACTTCTACTGAATCTTCTCGATTATTCCAACAACATTTTTCTTCATAAGTAAATTTACAGACATACTTTTTCCTTATAAACATATAGAATCGGCATATTCAACTCTTGAAACAATTTTGAGTTTCTTTTTAAATCGTTTTAAAGTAATATTAACCCAATATTGATACCGTTTTCATATATTCTCAGATCGTTCTTTTCAGTGTGTTAGATCGTTATAACCGACTTAAATGATCATTTTTACAAACTTTTCACACTTTCATCCTTAACTGCCAGAATCGTACCAAATGACCTCTATAGAATCTCGCCGATTCCAACAACGTTCTTCTTTATAATTAACTTTATAGACTATCATAAATATCCTTATGTTTATATAATAAACATATCAAATCGTCCAATTCACCTTCTCAGATCCTCTTGAGTTGCTTTTCAAGAGATTTCATTTGGTTTTCACTGCTAATACAACTTTTAAAAATTCCAAGAATGTCGTTGTCATTGTGTTAGATCGTCATAACCGATTTAAATGATCGTTTTTACTAACTTTTCAGAGCGTCTTCATCAACTACCAAAAGTGTACAAAATGACCTTTAGAGAATCTTCTCGATTATTCCAACTTTTATTTCATAACCAACTTTACAGACTGTCATGACTCTCTTCATTTGTTGTGCTTATGAACATATCATATAGTTATA
>JAUUDW010476564.1:0-12430 GCA_032361385.1 Panulirus guttatus | reverse complement strand
CTCAAAAATTCTTAAATACTTTCCCTGTCCTTTTCTTTTTCTGTTTCATAATTCTCTCTATATCTCAATTAAGGCCCACCTTGATGTGAATTTTTGTCCGTGACTGAAGCCTTCAACATAAAAAAAAGCTTACACAACCAGCAGATAGCATTTACAGAACCTAACTGTTCATGCATTGAGGTTACATGTTATATGGTAAAGCACGTACATATGCCCTGATTGCTCAAAATCTTTTTCACTCCATTCTTTCATCTCCAATATGGTCTCCCTGTTCTCCTTGTTCCTCCCACTTCTAACACATGTATCTTATTTGTCAACCTTTCCATACCAATTTTCTCTATATGTCCAAAATCTCTTAGCACACCCTCTTCTGCTCTCTCAACCACACTTTTTCCATTACCACACATCCCTCTTACCCTTTCATTACTTACTCGATCAAACCACCTCATAACATGCAATGTCCTCAAACATTTCATTTCCAACACATCCCACTTCCTTCACATAGCCTTACCTATAGTCCACATAATACTGCTGGAACTACTATTCCTTCAAACATACCCATTTTTCCCCTCCCAGATAACAATCTCTCCAGTAACTTCAGTAATTCAACCTTTCGTTCTCTTCTTTAATATGATCAATCTATTGCTAGCTCTCTACTGATAAAGACCATCTTTTTGTTACATTAACATTTTGAATTCAACTCTGGATAATTCAGATTCTCATCCTGTGCGTTCATCTCCTCCCACTGAATCCATGCCTTCTCTAACATTCTTCTCAAGCAGGGTCTTCTACGTACTCTCCCAGCTCCAGGAGGACAAGGTGTAAGGCCCAGGTGGCATACCTCTCAGAGTCCTAATGGAGTATGCCTCTGAGTTAACTCTGACACTTGCATGCATATTACATCTCTGTCTCTTCCTTACTCTTTAGATGTATGGTTTGGACCATATCTAAGAAAAAAGATGGCCCAACCCCTCTATCTATCTCTCCATGGCTCTCACTTCTGCTGTCTCTAAAGATCTTACAATTCTAATTACATTCCACTCTCTCAAACACATATAATCACATCTTTTCTCTCTAATCATAAGCACAGATTCTGCAATGCTACATCTACTGGTGATATCCCTTGTGTAACTCACTAACTCACCTTTGGTTCTTCTCTGTCATGAAGTTTTGTGAAACTTTTGTTACAGCCCTTGACATTTCCAAGGATCTGACAGGGTTTGGCATAAGCCTTTTGTTTTCTAAATCCCCTTTGTCTGGTTTTTCTGCTTCTCTCTCTACCTTAATACAGACTTTCCTCCATGGTCGATGCATTGGAGTACTAGTTGAAGTGACTCCTCCCTCCCATCTTATCAACATTGGTGATTCTGTCCTAAAATCTAATATCTTGTACTCTCAATAAATGATTTCTCCTCTAGTTTTACCTTATTCACTCTTATCTTAAGGATTAAACATTATATCCTACAACTCACTTTCCCTCCTCTTCTCCTTCTAATGCTTATTCTCTTTCTCATACTGAATAAATTTCCTTTTTATTCAGCCCTAAGCAGCATCACACAAAGGTAAACCAGTATCTACTTAAATCTAATAGCGATACATGGATTGTACAATGGATTGTACCATGGCATGTGAAACGTCCAGGATAAACCATGGAAAAGTCTGTGGTTCCTGGATGTGGATAGGAAACTGTGGTTTCGGTGTATTACACATGATAGCTTGTGTGTATACCTGATCAGATGTGGCCTTTCTTCATCTGTTTCCTCTCACTACTTCGCTGACATGGGGCGGCATTTGTACTGTTTCCTATGGGGTGGGGTGATGCCAGGAAGGGATTATGGCAAACAAGTATGAATAAGTACATGTGTATACATGTATATGTAAGTGTATGTATATGTATAACATGAAAACCTCAAACAGCCAGGATTGAACTGAGTCCCCAACATGGCTGGCGAGGGCATTACTGCTCGGCTATGATTGCCCCTACCAGAAAAATGACTTTTCGAATACTTAACTAATCGAATACCCTTCGTCTCACATCGGTGAGAAACACGGTCTAGAAAAGTCAAATCCCATTATGCTCACACAACCAGAAGATAGCATTTTACAAATCCTAACTGTTCACACACTGAGTTATATGAAACATGAAATAGTGCATATGAACGGGCACGACCAAATAACATGTAAAACCTGAACAGCTAGGATCAAACTTAGGTTCCCAGCGTGACAGGTGGGAGTGTTACCACTTGGCTATGATCGCCCCTAACAGGGAAATGACTTTTTGAATACTTAAGTAATCAAATACACTTCATCTCACGTTGGTGGGCAACAGGGTCGAGACCGGTCAAATCCCATTTGATTCTGACCCCTCTAACTATCGTTCTTTTCCTTTGACTTCTATCATTTCCAAAATCTTTGAACCCCTCCTCAACTCCCATATCCTTAAACACCTCGAAAATCACGGTCTTCTCTCTGATCACCAGTATGGCTTCCGTAAGGCGAGATCCACTGGTGATATTCTTTCCTATCTTACTAATGTCTAGTCATCATCCCTGAAAGATTCTGGGGAGTCATATGTAGTAGCTCTTGACATATCTAAGGCTTTTGAGAGGGAGTGGCATTGGGGTCTCTTCTCTAAGCTCCCCTCTTTCGGCTTCCTTCCCTCACTTTGCTCCTTCATATCTAGCTTCCTCTCTGGCCCATTTATCTCTGTGGTTGTTGATGGATCAGCCTCCCCCTTTTCTCCATCAACACCGGTGTCCCTCAAGGTTCTGTTCTATTTCTTAAGCTTTTTCTCCTTTATTTTTCAATGATTTCCTCTTTTCCACAAACAATCCAGTGCACTCACAAGCTGATGACTCAACACTGCATTCATCTACATCCATCAATTCTGCTCCCTCTTATCTCACTCAATCTGCATCTCGTCTTGACACAGCTTCCTCAATAAACTCAAATCTTGGACAGGATATCTCAATGGGATACACAAAATCTAGTTAAGTCTAATGCCTACAAGACCCAATTTCTACTCGTCTCTCTATTGAAAACTCCTTACAACTCTTGTCTCTCCTTTCACGGTTCTGTAATTCCACCTCTTCACTCAATGAACATACTTGGTATTACTGTAACATCTACTCTTTCTTGGAAACCCCACATGATAGGAATAGCTAAGTCTGCCTATGAGAAACTGGGTGTCCTGTTTAGATGTTGTAACTTCTTCTCTTCTGAACAGTTGCTCCGCTTATACAAGGGATTGATTCGTCCGACTTATAAACTGTCCCAGGCTAACTTCTAAACTTGACCTCCCTTGCCCTATGTTTCAATGTTGGTTCACTTTCCCTTTTCTATAGGTATTACTTTGGTTTTTGCTCCCGAGAGCTGGTTGCTTGTGTGCCCTCACCACTAGCTAGACCATGCAATACTCGGCAAGCTATCTTGCCACATGACTATTGTATGGCCATCGGCAACGCAAGGGTGAGCCATTTTGATAAGGGCTTCTTTCCCTACATGTCGAAGCTGTGGAACTCTCTACCCTCTCATGTCTTTCTCAATAACTATGACCTGGCACATTTCAAAAGACATTTCTTTCAATTTCTCAAAAATTCTTAAATACTTTCCCTGTCCTTTTCTTTTTCTGTTTCATAATTCTCTCTATATCTCAATTAAGGCCCGGCCTTGATGTGAATTTTTGTCCATGGCTGGAGCCTTCAACATAAAAAAAAGCTCACACAACCAGCAGATAGCATTTTACAGAACCTAACTGTTCATGCATTGAGGTTACATGTTATATGGTAAAGCACGTACATATGCCCTGATCGCTCAAAATCTTTTTCACTCCATTCTTTCATCTCCAATATGGTCTCCCTGTTCTCCTTGTTTCTTCCAATTCTAACACATGTATCTTATTTATCAACCTTTCCATACCAATTTTCTCTATATGTTCAAAATCTCTTAGCACACCCTCTTCTGCTCTCTCGACCACACTCTTTTCATTACCACACATCCCTCTTACCCTTTCATTACTTACTCGATCAAACCATCTCATAACACGCATTGTCCTCAAACATTTCATTTCCAACACGTTCATCCTCATCTGCACATGCTCATCTACAGCCCATGCCTCACATCCATACAGAGCCATAAGAAAACATGGTGATTAGATGAATTCTTTATTGCTTGTCGTTGACTTAGTGCCAAAACTTCTTGAAACATTATGATAAGTATTTACTGGAATTTCAGTCAACGAATGTGGCGAGGAAGTAGTTGCAAATATCAGAGCCAATCTGCTGTTAATTGTATAAATGGAGGCTTCTCAGGATTATCTCGAGACTACAATTTACACAATGGGGAAAATGCTTCGGATGGCACTACCTCTCAGCCATTGTACTTGGACAGAACGCCAGATCAGATCAGGAAAGGTCGTTCACAAAGTAAGTTATGTTTGTAAGTGATATTACTATTATTACTATGTAATGAAATTGTACTGGAAGATGAAAAGGGAAAGAGGTGGATTTAAGAGTGGAAATGTAAATGTGAGAATTAAGGAAGGGGAGTTCCTGAATTATAAGGAAGAAGATGGAGAGAGTATTTTGAAGAACTGATGAATGTGGGATACGATGAGGCAGCAGTTGTTACATGCATATGTATGGACGATTGAAGGAAAAGGATACAAGTGGAGGGACCTATTCCAAGGAGGGAGGTAAAAAGGGAGTTTATGATGAAAGTAGGAAAGGCACCTAAGGATGTATGTAACACTTGCAGGGGAATAAGATTAGTGAGTGTTTGAAGAAAGGTGTTTGCAAGAGTTTTGTTTGACAGAGTGCTGTAAGTGACTGATTGCAAATTGAGTGAGTAACAAGTGGGTTTTATGAAAAGTAGAAGATATGTGGATCAGAGTTTTGCAGTGAGAATGAATGAGAAAAGTATCTAACGAGAGAGAAGAATCTGTATGCAGCTTTTATGGATCTGGAGAAAGCCTATGACTGAGTCAGATGGAATGCTTTATGGGATGTTTTAAGTGTATATAGGAGAACAACTGTTGGATTATATGAAAGCCATGTGTAAGAGTGGATGGAGAGTCGAGTGAAAGTTCAGTTTGCATGTGGCTGTAAAGCAGGGCTATGTGATGTCACCCTGACTTTTTATGTTGTATATGGATGGAGTGAAAGAAAGATGAAAGCAAAACAAGAAAAATTAGCTATAGAGAAGGAGTGTGGTTGTGAGTTATGGTGGCATACGACAAGCCTGTTTGCAGATGGTGGTGGTGTTTGCTGAGAGGGAAGAGGAGTTGCAGAGGGTTGGAAGTATTTTATAATGTGTAAGCTTAGGTGATTAACTGTAAATGCTGGTAAAAGTTAAATAATGGTGTTTGAAAGGAAACAGAGTGGAAGTATAGATTTTACAAAGCTCTGCAGAGAGAAGAGAAAGTTGATAAACTGTCTTATAGATATGGGGGAAAATGATTGGAAGAGATGACAGAATCTAAGTATTTAGGAGCTATGTTGGGTTAGTTTGGTGATGTGCAAGGAGAGATAGGGAGAGAGCAGTATAAGATAGAAGAGGCACTGGTTCCCTTATTAGAAAAATGTATGGAAGTTAAGAAAGGATTAAGGGGCAGCATAGAACTCCTTACCCTGATCTATGCTGCTGAAACATGGATATGGTATGAGGCACAGAGGTCAAGAATCCAGGCTGTTGAAATGAGCTATTTAAGAGGAGCATGTGATATGACTAGATGGAATGAAGAAAGAAATGAGGGGGTCTGAGAGATTTCGTAAAATGGGGAATGGAAAGAGAATGAGTTGTGGAGTGGTAGATTGGGTTATATGTAATACTTTGAAGTGGGTTGGGCATTTGGAAAGGATGTAAGACTTAGGGCTTACAAGGAGAATGTATGATAGTGCAATGGGAGTTGGTGTGAGAGGAAAACCACCTGTAACATGGGGGAAATAGAGTAGAAGAGTACTGGAGGGAGAGAAATGGTGGAAGAATGCATAGAATGGTGCATACATGGGTAAGTGGAGACTTTTGCCATGGCCACTCTTTTGATGTGGGTTCCTGGAGGGAACGGGCATCATAGATGAATAGGTAGGGGAGAGTTGTATACTCCTGGGACCACATCTCTTGAAGCTTTTATATATTTTTTTTTTATTTATTTTATTTTATTTTTTACCTTGCATGCTGTCCACATTTGCCATTTCCTTGTTCATTATATTCAGTTTACCACCACTCTCATACTGTGAATGTATTTTCATGCTCATTTTCATGTTATGTATTCTGTTTTTTCTTACACAAGTTCAATTTAGTTTGAGAGCATAAAGATTTGGATAAGGGTGCCTCTTGCTCTTCATTCTTCTGTGGTGAGTAACTGTTAGGCATTTTCTTTATCATTGTGTTCAAAGTCCTGATACCATCTTTTATTCCCTCTTCTGGACCTCTTCTGTAAGCTGTCTGTGCATCTTTAGGTGTGATGACCCTACTTGAGAAACAGTTTGATTCTTATTTAGGATGTGAAATGCAATTCTAATATTGGCCATTAGGCATTTGGTCATCTTAACTATTCTCCAAAGGTGGGACTCTGGCAACTGGTTGGGGATGACACTGCCGTTTTCATCTCTCACTCATATTCCTGCAGCTTGTCTTCTGCTAGATGTTATTCATACCAAGACCTTCTTTCATTGTGACATATCCTCATTTTATTTACTCGGGCTGAATTACATCAAGCATGTATTAGAAAACTTTGGAGTGTGTCATGGCCCCCCTGGCAAGTTAATCTGGCTTACTTTCCACTTTCATCATGGCCTTCACATCATTTGCAAACGGTTAGGTTGAAGCCCATGCCTTCAGGCATGTCATTTATATGGATCAAGAAGATTAATAGTTCTAGAACACTAGTCCTGCAGTACTCCTTTGGTAACCTTAATCCATTTTGAGAAGGCTCCTTTGACATGCATCCTTTGTACCCTTTTCTGTGCAGTACCAAGAGAAATAAGAAATTTGCTTGTAGAGACTAAAGAGACATTAATAAGATTAAACTTTTGAAGACGATACTGGATGATCCTCGATTAAACAGCTTCACATTGAGAAAAATAGCATTATACATCAAACTGGATATGAGTAATAGGGTTATGGTCAAGAGAAACAAAGCATTGCACTACAAGCAAGTAATGTGGTGAGCTCCTTGCAATGTCTCTATCATGGCAAAATCTCATTCTATAGGCTTTTAAAGTTAGGTAGGTGTTAAGATAATCAGTCCATCAGATGAATCTTTCCCTTATTCCTGCCTGGTGATGTAGCTTGTTAATCAGCCTGCCATGCAGTACAGTGTAAATGCTTTCTCATGGCTCGGATACAAACAGTGCACCCAACCTCTCTTTTGTCTTAACACTTGGCTCCCTTTTTCATGGAAATCATAAGTTCATTTCTCAAGACTTTTGTGTTTAGTGCAAAGAACAGACAAAAATTGGCCTCATTTGCTCGCATATATTCTCTAGCTGTCATGTATATTGCATCGAAACCAGAGATGCTGCTCATCTCTCTCTCTCTCTCTCTCTCTCTCTCTCTCTCTCTCTGACATTTACATGGTTTACCCTGACTGCTTCATGTGCCATGGTTCATCCCATGGAGAACAGTCAACTCCAGTATACTACATTGCCCCAGTTCAGTCTGTCCCATTCATTCTGTATATATATTCTCGTATTCAGCCTTCCTCACTCATCCTCTCTAGATGTCCAAAGCATTTCAGCACACCTTCCTCAGGTCTTTCATATATATTCTCTTGTTTACCACACCTCTCTCTTACTCTGTTTCATATTTGATCAACGTTTCTTGCACCACATCTCGTTTTCAAGCATTTCTGTTCTTGCATCAATGCCCTTTTCAGTTCTTTTTCTAATAGGGCTTACAGCAATCATCCATAAAGCACCATTGGGACTAATGTACCATTAAACATACATATCTTTGTCATTATGGACATGCACCTATCTTTGTCATTATGGACATATACCTAGCTTTGTCATTAAGGACGTTAGCCACTCTTTCCACACATACTCCTCCTTTTATCCAATGCCTTAGCCCCTCACCCATCCTATGGCTTACTTCAGCTCGTATGGTTCCATCCACTCTCATGTACGCTCGCATGTATCTGAAACACTGCACTTCCTGCAAGTTCTTTCCACTCACACTCCTACCAACTTGTCTATCCCCAGTTGACATTAAAACCTTACTTTCACATTCTCTCAACTTTTCATTCATACACTTTCCCAGACTCAAAAATTTATTTTTCAGTTCCTGAAATTCGCACCAGATCATTGTCATTAGCAAAGAGTAAGTAACTCTCCACATGCTCCTCTGCCCTATGTAGACTGAAGACCTTACTGTCTTTCTGAGCCTCTCACATTTACCTCCCTCATCATCCCACTTGTTAGCAGAATAAACAGCCATAGTGAAATCAAACATCTTTGCTGAAGACCCACCTTCACCTGAAATCTCTCACCTTCCTCTCCTGCTCATACAC
Source organism: Panulirus guttatus (assembly GCA_032361385.1). Lineage (NCBI taxonomy): Eukaryota > Metazoa > Arthropoda > Malacostraca > Decapoda > Palinuridae > Panulirus > Panulirus guttatus. The sequence goes on along the minus strand of JAUUDW010476564.1, from coordinate 3,921 downwards.
ACACCTTACTCTCTTAATAGAAACTTCATTGTTTGTAGAAGCTTTCCTCCCACACCTTATACTTGGAGCACCTTCCTCGGATCCTCTTTGTCAACCGTATCATGTGCTTTCCCCAGTGCTTTTAGTTCCACTGTGAGTGAAAAGTCACCTGTGAGGTATTATCAAGGTACAATCTCATGCAAGAAATTATTACTCCATTGGAGGTGAATAATGTTAGGAGAATGAGAACAAATGGGAGTGACGGTGAAGGGAGCAGATGAATTGGTGATAGGTAAAGGAGATGTGAAATAGGGATGGACTGATAAAATGAAAGAATGTTGAATGCATAAAAATGGTAAATGTAATGTGTTTGGGATGAGATGTGGTGTAGAGTGGGAGTCTAGGAAAATGGTTTGGTGAAAAGAAAGATGGGGACAGCCATCTGGAAGATGGTGTGGTAAAGCAGCATGAGGGGATCAGATTGCCAAGGAGTTTGCCAAGAAAGGGAGTGACATTGTTGATGGTTTAGTCATGCTTTTATGTGTATATTTGCTTGGAGACTGGCTGAATGCATGTATATTGTAGCTTTTTATGGTTATGGGGAGACAAATGTTAATGATCAGGTAACATAGTTGTCTCTGATTATACCTAGTAAGATGCACTGAAGATTGATTAATGAGAGGGTGGTGACATGTACAGAGCATCAGACTGGGGAGGAGCAGTGTAGCTTGAGGAGTGGTATAGGGTGTGTGAGCCACATGTTTAATGTGAAATATTTGAATTCTTGGGGAAGGAGAGTGGCTTGTATGTGCCTTTTGGAAGGTTTAATTACTATGTGGTGTAGGAGGAATGCCGTTAGATTCAGTGAGGTGTAATTATCGGAAAATTTATGGGATGTTTGTGAGGAAGGGAGGAGGGTGAATGTTTGTAAGTGAAGTTGAGTACGAGATAAGGAGGTAAATACAAGGGTCTTGGAACAAGAGGTGGTTCATTAGTATGCTGGGGGGGGGTCTTGGAAGGTGAGTCATTTATTCACAGCTGACATGACTCTAGTGGCAAACTTGACACTGTTTCCAAATGCTGGTATCCGGATTTTGGAGTCTGTGTGAAAAGAGGAAGTTGAGAGTTCATTGGAACAGAAGTGTGGTAATCAGGTGTACCTGGAAAGTGAGACAGGATAGTTTGGATAGGAAGAACCAGGAAGAAGTGGAGTACCTGTGAGTGGACATGGCAGTGAATGGAACAATGGGAGCTGAAGTGATGCACGGGGTAGGAAAGGGGGCCAAGGTCCTAGAGCATTGAAGTTGTAGGAGAGGTCATTGTCAGGGTATACATGAAAGTGTGGTAGTACTGTCTTGTATGGATGTTTTGGGCTCCTAATGCCAAAGGGTGGATATACTTGGAAATGAAATGTTGAGTACAATATGTATTATGAGGTGGGTTGACTGTAGGGAATAAGTGAAAGAGCAAGGTATAGTAGTAAGCAAAGTATGATGTAGAGTTGATGAAGGGGTGCTGAAATGGTATTGACATAAGGAGAGGATTTGCATAGAAACACTTAAGACTTTTTACACAACAGAATTGGAGGGAGGAATGGATGGGGTTATGAGACCGAGGTGGATCTAGAAGGATGGAATGAAAGAGGCTTTGAGATTTTGACCTGACGCACTCAGAAAAGTAAAAGGCACACGTGGGATAGAATGAATTGGAGGAATGTGCTTGATGGGGGTGACATACTATAATTAGGATGAGCTAGGCTTATGAAGACACTAGGGGAAACCATGGAATGGTCTTGGGGGCCTTTATGTGGATGCTGGACTCAGTTGTTGGTGTATAATGCATGACAGCTAAAGAGTGGATATGAGCAAATGTTCCTGGTGCTACCTTTCTAAGGTGGGAAATAACAAATAGGTAGAAAATGTATAGGTAGATAGATGATAGTTGAATATCAGGATGTTATTGTTGATAATAGATATAATGTAAACGAGTTGGGGAGGAATTACTTTGTAGTAAAAGGTAAAGGCATTGTCTTACTGCAGCATGTTTATTGTTTGTTAAAATTTCAGAAGTCCACTTCAGGATGAGTTCTCCACCAAACTTTTCACTGAATACTAGAGCATCAGATTGCTATTCAGCTGACAGCACTCTTAGGTATGTAGTCAAATTTGATATGGAAGTTTCTACTTTCAACAAGATTACAAGGTGCAGAATTTTCTTCTAACTCGTTCTGGTTTACATTTCATTGACTTGGAAAGTATATAATTGAATATATGCCCTTAAAACCTGATTCTTTTGGAATTTTGATTTTCATATTTTTGTATTAAGATCATTCAACTCAAACCAGCTTTGATTGATTGTTGGGTACATGGTGTTGTTGGAATATCCCAGATGAATTTATTAACTAAACTGAAAAGATGCTTTCATTTTGAACAGAATGAGGAGTCCATCTCCAATGCTGTGGAGTGGAGTCAGTCCTTTGAAACATACTTGGAGTCCTCCAGTTGCAACAGAAGTGCCTGGTCAAGTGCTGTGTGGTCTCCGGGACCTGTCGTTAGGGGAGGGAAGTAATTTGGTAAGTTTTGAAAAGTTTTAGGTAATAGTTGATAGTCCTACAGTTTTGCAGAAAAATTCTTTTACCAAGTTGATCATTAGCTTGTTCATGATTGCAGAAAATATTTTTGTTCCCAATATCTGCATACAGGTAGTTCTGAAATAGCATGGTAGTTGTGGTCTTATGAAACTCCATATCATGTAAAATTGTCATCTTTGAAGTAATTATCACATAAAGTGCTCCTGTTGTCACCTTATGATGTGGAGAATTCTGTTGTAATTTGAAGATTTAATCTTTCCCACCTTAGATGTTTATCTTGTCAGCTTATCACAACATTAATAGCAGTTAGGGTCTCGTAACATTGTCGGGAAGGCATTGAAGCAACTGTCACCATTGTACATGCAGGGTCGTTGACCTGCAGGTTTTACTTACACAGTAACCTCGGAAAATTTCTAGATTGTTGGATGATTTAGTGATATGTGAAGGAATGCTTATATGTATCAGTTGGTGAGGAAAGTGAAGAAGAATAACATCAGAATTATGAAGAAATAAGGTAGCTTAGAAGTGGCCACAGCAAAGGAGTCTCCACTTATCCCACTATTGCATACACCATTACACACATTCTTTTGCCCATTTCTCTCCCTTCAGTACTCTTCCATTTTCCCACATCGTAGGAGGTCCTCCTCTCACACCATCCCCTTTTAATCACACTATCGTACATTCTCTTTGTACATTCCTCTCCTTGCATTCTTTTCAATGCCCAAACCACCTCAATGTATTACATTTCACTCACTCTGCCTCTCAACAATTCATTCCCTTTGCATTTCCTGCCTTACCAGATCTCTCATACACCCCTTCTTTACTTTCTCCATTACATCTAGTCATACTGCAAGCTTTCTATCTATCTATCTATTTCTCTGATGCCTGTTTCCTCCGGGAACTCCCTTCGGAGGGTGACCAAGGCAAAGTCTCTGTAACTGGTGAACTGGCCCTTAACAGGGAGTCTCTCGAACACTGTTTTTAGAGGCTCCTACCTGTTCCAACTTATTGTGTGTACTGATGTTCCTACCTACTGCTTATACCTAATGTGTCTACCTAATGCTCCTATCTAATATTTGTACTTGATACTTCTATCGACTACTCTTACCATTTTGCCAAGAAGCAGGGCTAGCACACCAATTCTTGCTAGTAGCATATGGAAGTGCCTCATGTTTTGCTTGCAGAAAATCCTGAAGCATCCGTTACCCATACATCACCATGGTGGAAGGGAGACATATGCACTCTTCAGGAAAGTGCTGTATTCCCTGTGTGTCTTAGAAGGCGACTAAAAGGGGTGGGAGCGGGGGGGCTGGAAACCCTCCCCTTCTTGTATTTGCAATTTCTAAAAAGGG
>JAUUDW010476453.1:0-12431 GCA_032361385.1 Panulirus guttatus | reverse complement strand
TGAAAACATATGGACTACTAATAATCTGCCATTACCTTCTATCACAGGCTTATTTGGCTTTGTGCTTATCATCCTCAAAACTGATATGTAGCGGAAGGATTATCAAAGTACCAGTGAAAAGGAGAAAAAATCACTAAATTCATTCTAACAATAAACAGATGTAACAATCAAAAACCAGTTGTTAAACTCAAATGGCTCCATCCCATTAAATCAAAGATGTCCAACAAATATCAGTACAGCTCACCAAGGATCAGCATAACTCCTCATTCCTACAGTACATCCCAATATATACAATTTAAAGTTATACAGATGGCATTATCTGCTTTTGCCTGTTTTTGGTCACACTGTGAGTGAAAAGTCACCTTTGGTGAAGTTATATAATCAGAGTACAATCTCATCAAAGAGCTTTTCACACGAAAGAAGTTCATTCCTTCACATGTTTATGTCAAAGCCCTTGGTTACCCAAAGACTAAAGGAATCTGCCTGTATAGCTGAGTACCTATACAATGTGAATGCTATAGACCTACCCCTTTCATGACAAATAAGCTTAACATATTTGAACTTGGCTTTTCTCTGATTGGAGAATTGTACTTTTATGTCCTGTCCTGATGTGTACAGTATAAAAATAATAAGAAAACTTAAAAATATCAGAGACAAATATTGATATATAGTATTTATAAAAGTCCAAAAAGTTTCATGTCATATCAATAGACTGCATGAAATCAACTGTTGACTAGTACATATTTGCAAGTAAAACTATGGAGCATCATAAGTTCCACACCAAAAACCTAACCATAAGGGGTAAGTTTAACCTTAGGCCATGTTACCAATGTCTTTGATGAAATAGGTTACGGTATGCCCAAATACTTTGTGGCTGTTAAAGGTGCAACAACAACTGACATGAGTTTACACGGATGCATTGAAGTGTGAGATGAATATATCAAGAACAAGCAAAGGTAGCTGATGTAATCTGGGGGGATAACTCAAGATATGCTGGATGCAAGTGAAATAAGGCTGAAATGTATAGGACTGTCTTATGGGAATGGACTAAAATGAGTCAAATCCAGCACTTGTAGAAGGTCCTGATGATCATGCAAATGAAGATGACATCTGATGAGCGATGAGTAGTATGAATAGTTGGTTATATGAAAAACTGAGAAACTCTTCATAATTAGTAATATTATTGTGGACAGATATTGACTAACTGTTACAACTGCTTATACATCATAAAGACAACAACAAAAAAATGGTTTAAGCAACATTATGAAGTGAATTTGGAAAAACAGCTAGTTATATGGAAAAGCTTATGATGATGTGTGATATAAAATGAAGGGAAAGTGATGCTATGATTGAGGGAAGTGACAGGTAGGTAATGTTGAGGATATAATAAGTACTTATAGTACCTCATGAGGAAATAAATATGGAAGTATTAGCAGAATGTGTCTAAGTGTTAGGCATTTCTTTATCATTCAAAACTAACTGCCTCTCCCATCTTAGCAAAAGAAAAACTACTTAAGCATACTGAATAAGCAAACGCCTAACTTACTCAAAAGCAAAATTAAAATGAACCCGAGAACACAGTGGAATAAAAACAGTGGCTATCCATACAGTTAAGGTGTAATATGCAATGAAAAGCAAATACAAAAACTCATTCAAGTATCTTTCTATATATCATCATCCCCATTCCCAATTCTGTGGGGTGGATTGGGTACATTTACTATCTGAAAACATTCAAAGTCATTCTAACCTACGAATCAAATCAATGGGCAACCCAAATAGTTAAGGTGTAATAAGCAATGAAACATTGTACTTTGAGGTAGTTTGGTAATGTGGAAAGAATGCAAGATGGAATTTACAAGGAGAGTGTATATTAGTACAATTATAGGGGTATGCATGAGAGGAAGACCACCTGTGACATGGGGAAATAGAGTCGAACAGCACTAGAAGGAGAGAATGGAGGAAGAATTAATGGAATGATGTATACCAGGGAGGCATGCAAGGACGGGGATAAGTGGAGATTCTTTTGCCGTGGCCAACCTCCTGATGGGAGTTCCTAGAGGGATCTTGCATCAGAGATAATAGACAAAAGCAATGAAAAGTAATGTAGAAACATTATTCAGTTCCAGGGCCCCATTTATGGGGCTTCTGCAACATGAAGACTATCCTTCAGTCAAGAGCAGGGAAATGATGGAATCCTTTAGAATCAAAAGTTCCTTGATGAGACTGTTTCTTTCTATCCACTGATGAAGATAGTGTTGCTGAAGGTGACTTTTTACTTGCAATGTAACCTCATGCATGCAAAATTCAATCATAAATCTATCAATCTGTAAGTCTATCATCATTATCCCTATTCCCAATGCCACAAGCTGGAATAGATACATACAACCTTAAAAAACCCTAGAGCAAATCCTCAACCCATGCCCATTGTGTGAAAAAATAAACTTGAACTTCCACATTTATTAAACCACTTCAAACTTTTTTCAATTCACTCACAAACTTTATATGTCAAGTGAGACCAAAACCTCATTTCACATTACTAGTAAACATAAAATGCTTCCACTGCATCCACTCTCCAATTACTTGATCAGCATCTTCATTTGAACCATCACTATCCTTAATCACTTATCTCACTGTATCTAACCAATTTTTCTGCAATCTGTCTTTCCTCCTTGTACCTTCAACTGTACTACTATGTACAAACTTGACCAGCTCACCATCTCTCATACGTACTACATTGCTGTTCTATCCTAGAAGATTTTCATCCATGGATCTTACTAAAGATCTTTTTACATGTTCTTCTCACATCATTCTATCTATACTTTTCACACAAGCTTCTTGCACATCTCTGCTCAAATTTTTCCCATTCATCAAAGTTTTCTATATGCCTTCAATTGTTCTCCCTTGCATGACTATATCTTCGACTTAAGCTTTCCCACTACCATCCCTGTTGAACTTTAGTCCTAAATATCTAAACTCATCTAAAACTTGCAATTTCTAACCTAGAATCAACTTTTAATTGCTTTGACTATAGGCATCCTTCTCCTAAATATAGGTACAACATTGAAATGGCCCACAATTTCATCCAGATCTTCCTGATTCTACCATCAACACAGCATCATCTGCAAACAGCAACTGTGGCAACTTCATTCTGCTTCTCCATGAGCATTTTTCTTAAGATACATCCACCTGACTCAAGTAAAGAGTCATCCATAAAAACAATGAATAACCATGGTTACATCATACAAGCACTCCTACATGTATTTCAATCTGCTTACTCTTACATTCACACATGCCCTACTTTCACTATAAAAATTCTTAACATCGTTCAGAAGCACTATGATTCAACATACGCACAGAATCAAAAATTTCCAGAAAGCTTTTTTCTTTATTTTTTCTCATGTGTTTTCTAAATTCATAAGTACTCCATACACCTTTTTCTCCACAGCTATTATACTAACTGTTTAAAGGCTTTCACACCATCCTTAACTTATCCCATAAAACATTCCACTCAACTCTGACATATGCTTTTCTCCAAGTTGACATAAGCTGCATATGGCTTTTTATCTTTTTTATGTTACTCTTCCACAGTCTTTTCACCACAAAAATCTACTCAACATTCTGTACCTTTCCTAAAAACCCCCTAGCTCTTCACGTATTCTACTTTCAGTCACTTCCATCACTCTATCAATCAACACTCTTGCATACACTTTTCCTAGTATACTTAACAGACTTATTCCCCTCTAACTGCTACATATATTCTTAGAATAAAGGACAATATTAACTTACCCTAAACTCTCAGGCAGAACCTTCTCTGCCACCCATTCATGGCTACATTCTGGCAGAATTAGCTTTTTTGAAACTCTTTTCCTTACTGTTTTTATATCTTCACTACACTATTCTGCTCCTAATTTCATACCTATACAAACATTCATATATCAACAACCATGTAATTTCCATTAACATTTAAGTCAACATCGAAAGAAAACAAAAATACTCTTTATAGAAGTCTGTACAAACATCTCTGAATGGCAACATGAGGAATAAAATTATTACTGCCTAAGAGTGTCAATACAACATGAAAAATACCAAGTTCCAATAAAATAATGGGAAGAAACACAGCTGTCTGTTCAGTTATAAAATAAACTTAGCTGGAAGGAAAGGTAGTGGCAGTCATTTTGTCACTTGCATATCTAACACTGGCTGAATGAACAACTATCAACTGCAGGACAGAATGGCCCATAAAGGTGTATACAACAACAACCTCAGTATAGGATTCTATTTACATCCTTTCATTAAGAAGGATATATCCAAAACAAGATTAAGATTGGAAAGTCTTGCAAAACAAATATAAAAAGATCAACCAACTGCTTATCAGTGGCATGAAACACTCTTATCATGAGTACAAAAATCTAATAAAACAACCTAACCAATTATCCAATAATCTGATATATAGGGAATATCTTTTAATAACAATGGGAGTATTAACTAGAATCGTTTAAAAAAACACACAAAATTGGAGTAATTCAAACACATGGAAGAAACATCAGAACACACTATTAGGAACATAACTAGACATGAATGAGACACTGCTTGCCAATTTCCAATCATATACAGAATAATGAAATTACATTACAGATGCTGCCAATTTTCACTTGACTTGGTCTTTCCAGTGATAGAAATAAAACATGAATCAGGTTCCTGAAATACTTATACTGTTTATGTTTGCTTACCACCATAATAACATTAATGGCAAAACCCTGTTTATAACAATAACATGTATGGCAGAATAAGTAAGAGAGACAATATTCTCAGACTTTAATTAAATGACGTGTAAAGTACCACCTCAAAAGGACACATCACTCACCTGAGTGGGTAATAAATTGAGCCTCGAGCAGATACAACCATCTGCTGAAGAAAAGTTACTTGTAATTCAAGAATAAAAAAATGCTGTGACTAAACTTGGTGGAGATCTGAATTCATTAAACTGATAAGTTTTTCCAGGATAAATTCCTATATAGGCCTAGGAAATCGAGTGAACTTATTGTGATAAATTGTCTTTTACTTGGGGAAAAAAATAAAAAAAATAAAAAAACAGTGGACATACTATGAACAGTGTGGGTCACCTGACCACTGGCATTGCTGAGCAGCTCTGCAGATGGTAGGAGGAAGATAATTAACTGAGATATTAACAGGTCCTTGAAGTGCATCTCAAAAAATCACACAGCTATTCCCAGAAGTTACTGTCAGTTACAATAATTCAGACAATGTACTGAATACAAGCAAAGATGTGGTTATTTCCAAAAAAGAATCTGACCACCTCCACACCCCGTATCTATGCCAATCTGTATAGGCAAACTACAAGATAACTGCTCAGTGAAAAGCAAAGCTAAAACCATGTATCATGATGACCAAGAGGGTACCAATACAGTAAAAATTGTTTGAAACCAGAAATTTCCTGAGAAGGGTGTTCCAAATGAGTAAATAAACCCATGCAATTTGACCTAAGCAGTACTGCAGTCACACCTAATGTCTTCAGCTCATTAACAAGACACTCTGGAGGCTAAATTTTTCAAAACAGAGTGAGCAAGACATTTTATAAGTTCCACCAAAATAGAGCTATCTGCATATGCATCAAACCTGGTTTAAAAGTCAGGGACAACACTCATAATACCACAGGGTACTACATGAGAAAGCAATCCAGTAAATGTTTTATAAAGAAACCCTAAAATCAAGCTCATATAATCAGTTCTACATAAGGAAACAGTATGGATGTACCAAGACAAATATAAAACCCCAAAAGGAATTCCCAGAACACCTCAACCTGCTTTATCCACATTCATTGTTTCCCAATATATGATGAAGGCCCAAGACCCCACAAAACCAATACAGCAATTCACTTAGACAGGTGCTAAAACTAGCTACAGGCAACTTATCTGTTAGAGGAAAATGACAATCTGAAATTTTATATAAAATCTCTCCAAGTAATTAGCTCAAGTATGTTATATGATGGCTGCAAGAAATACAAGGGTTGGTATGAGTTTGGTAAACAGGTACACTTTTCAAATGATGAAAGGGAGAGTGTCTGGCACCATTCCTCAAAACAACTTGCTGGATATGTGGCCAAGCCATTCTCAGGGTAGACCTCTTCAGCAATCTTTGTAGAGACTTCTCAGTGCTGACAAAAAATTAATCAATGTGGATCTTGGAAAAGATAACTGTTATTACTTGGAAAAATGTGTGCATGCAGCATAACCAGACATAAATACTGCTGCAAGCTAGACTAAGATCAACCCAACAAGGGCAACAGTATGGTGATCAAAGGAGAAATTGCTGTAAAGGATCTTAAGCAAAAGTTCAAAATGTTATTCAAAGTGTTATTGTTGGGTTTTCAACACCAAAATAATGTGCATTGACTTGAGTAATCAAGAAAATCTTGCAAGAGATAAAGGGTAAATGGGTTCCTGAAATCAGATACATATATGAATTGCCAACAAAGTAAAAGTAGTGTATACATGCAACTTGGTAAAGCAGTGTCTGAAAGAAAAATTTCTTTAACCAATATGAACAGGGTCACAATAGAAGATAAAAGATAATGGTAAAACCAAGTTAAACCATATGAGAGCAAGACAGACAACTACAGAAATGATAAAAAAATCTTGAGATAAAATCAACAAAAAATGCAAACCACAAATATCCATATTTGAATGACAACTCTTAATCTCTAATCATAATGAATTCATCAAGAAGTTAAACAACTTTATGGTGGCATAATGTGGTTTGTTCCCTTACCCTCCACCCCATCTCTTTGAGCACATGAATTATTTTTTTTACCTTGATAAGAATTACAAAAAAATGTCAGTGTGATTCTTCACCATAATTCAAATAAATAAGCCACTAGCATGGCACTGAAATATGGAAGGTATTCATTTTTCTTGATTAGTATACAGCATATCTTCACTTGCCTCTAATGACTATAATTAGCTGCCACTATAATAAATACTTAGTTACAACCTTGTTAGATATCTTGAAGATGAAAGATACCTCATATCATTCTGGGTTATCTTACTACTTGGAACCTTTCAACTTGATGTCTATAAGTGAATATTCATTGCAGACTTTTCAGTTTTCAGAAATTAAGCTGAATTATTCAAACTTTTACTTATGGACCAAATTATCACATAGGGTATAATATCATTAAAACATTTATTCTCAACAATCCTTAGTAAAAGGACTTAATATGGAAAAAAATCATAATTACATTTTCCTTATAATACAGAGTAAAGAACGTACAACAATGCTGTTCCATCCTCTTCCACCCTCTTCACTCACACATCCACCTTATCAGGAACAATAATGCACTTACCTGCGGTATGGGATTCAGTAACGGGTGTTGCAGGCCCCAAAGACAATAGTGGAGAATCAGTTTTGTATATGATATACATATCATTTGTGTTTTATCAACATCTACAGAGGCCTGGTTTTCTCTAGCATCATCCACACATAACGAGACATGCTACCATTCTAAAACAGTTTCAACACACTAATACCAATCAATGGGATAGCATCCATATATCTGTTACACCAACAATAATTGTATCGGACATTCATAATCAAATTTTCACCTAAGGCACAAATATCTATTGTACTCTTAATATCAAATTTATTTTGGAGCCAATACTCTACAATAACTTAAATAAAAATCATACCTCATGTACATTGTACATGTATCTACATAAAGAAATATTTTACAATCTAGGACCAAAATGAGTCACATTTCACAAAAATAATCATCCTCATGCACTGAGCATGAGGAGTTATGTAAGTTTGACACTCTTGGCACTTTGGATTCATTAGACTCAAACTATACAAGCAACAAGTGACAAGGTGTAAAAGACAGAGGGAATTTCTTTTTTTCATGCAAATCCCTCTGAATCTACTATTACTAAAAAGAATGATATGAATTTCTGACAATAAATATTTTCTAATTATATCAATTTCATGCTTAAGGTAAGCTGGTACAATGTGGAAGATAAAAAGGAATGGTGTATGTGTTTTGTCTCATCCACTCCCCTCATAGGAGTGGAGTGACAACCTTGCACTGACATAAGCCTTCTCTTCTGTGTACACAGCTACTCACTGGTACAGCTGTATAAACAAAATACAACCATTTAAGCCTTTTACATAACAAATCAACTCTGAAGGTAAATAAATATTTGGAAAACTATCTAACATACACTTGAATTTCCTTAAATGAAAAGAGAAACATCAAAATGATTTATCGAAGTTTATAACTCATACCAGTACTTGCATTATGAAAATTGAACAAGAAATTTGAATCCAAACCATAGTCACTATCAACTTAAAGTGATTTGTGCACATAATCAATCTATATTATAAAATAATAACCAGTCCAAGAATAAGCATAAAAAAGTCAATAAAGAGATATTTTAGCAACAAAAAAGTTACAAGCATTTGAAGCTTCTAATGGTCCCAAAACAAAAGCTAATGCAAAAGTCACATTATAAAGAAAACATACTCTACCAGTGATCAACTGGGATAAAATTTCATTCATCAGCATCAACACAAAAACACCGTCCTGCCTCAACACAAAAACACTGTCCTGCCTTCTTACAAATCTGTACATGAATAACCCAAGAACAGCATGTTGGAGGATCATGTATTTCAATCATACCAGAATACCTTCTGAGATGAAAAAGAGGAGTGCCTGACCTGACATGTCAAAGTTTTCCATATGAGGGCATAACTCACTATCTGCTTCTATAATGTGATCAATTCTGTCCATTGCACTGAGCCCTTGCAGGCAAACTGTAACATCAATGATAAACACATACTTAAGGAAAATCCTCTTAGTCAGTCTATATGCACTATCAAGACTGTTTTTTAAATATGGGTGGTTTTGACTACATAAAAGCACAACTGAAGGAAGTGCCATTGTTTAAAGGAAAGGGAAATAAAGGTGAATGTTTGAATTAAAGTGGTATAAGTATGGTTTACGAACCTGCAAGTTGTATGTGATAGCGGTGGAAAGGGTAACAGTATGCAAAGAGCATCAGATTAGGGGACAAAGTGGCTTCATCAATAATAGATGTTTTGTGAACCAGGTATTTCTTTGATGAATGGGCGAGAGAATTACTCAGAAAAACAGAAGGATTTGTACAAAGCATTTATGGATCTAGAGAAAGTATATGACAGGGTTAACTGAGATACTTTATGGAAGGTGATAGGAATATATGGTGTGGGAATAAATATACAACAAGCAGTAAGGACTTTTTAACAAAAAAGTAAAGCTTTTGTTGCTAGTAGGTAGAGAGGAAGGTGAGTGGTTCCAGATGAAGGTGGGTTTGTGGCAGGGGTGTGTGATGGCACCATGGCTGCTCAGTTTGCTTACATCTTTGTTTGTTTATCAGTACAAACACTGCCAGTGGATGAAATGAAAATGAACATGCATTTTGCCAGTGGATGGATGCAAATCAGTGAGCATTTTGTTGTGAAAGCAGTATGAAATGTGTGATAAAAAGATACTTTAAGGTATTTTCAAATACTTTGTGAATAGGGGTAAAGGATGTTTTATAGGATAGATTGAAATATTATTCTTTTCATTTGTGTCACAATTTTAAGACTTTAGTGTCAGTCTTAGAGTTTGTACCTGAATTCTCAAATGTCAGTTGCAAAACATTGATCTAGGAACTGGCTGTAAGTTGGGGCCCCTGGTACCTGAAATGCTTGCTTCTCTTCTTATGAGGAAATGGCCTCTTGAGTCAGGGAAAGATATATAATGTAAATTTTTCACACATCAACCTATGTTAAGTGATATTTTGTTTATGTTTGAGCTTGTAATTTTAAACTCGATAATTGGGTTGAATATTGCTGTTCAATGTAGTATGACAAAATTGCAGATATTGTATGCTGACAGTTACATTGATGTAACATGTATTAAAAACTTTTTTTTTTTCCAGCCCACATTTCTTCAAACAAATCAAAATTTCTGCCTTGGCTTTGTTGAAGATGGTTATGCATGCCCGATCAGGAGGCACTCTTGAGGTTTGTCTGTCTTTTCCTTATTACTGAGAACTTCAGTTATACATACTAGTGGGATAGTTGAATTTGACCATAGAGAATTTAATGGATGAAGAAATGGAGGTACACTGAGATTAATAATGAATGGGAAGAACTGAATTATACTGTGAGGAAGAAGCTTCCATGATAAATTTGCTTGTCCTAAGTCAAATTCATGGATGTTAGGCATTTTAGCAAGGCTCATTTAGGTCAAAAATAAGATCAATAGATATGCATAACTTGTGCTGTTAATGCTCTTGGAATTATGAGACTGATGGTGGTAGATTTTTTAAGACAAAGTAGGTCACAGGGTAATGGAAATTTTGCCTGGAATTTCAGATCCAAGGTGGCATACCCAATGATGTTTGGAAGCTCTGTGACCTGATCCACCTCATGGAATTAGGAATGTTGAGGATAGATATAAAATATGTTTAGACTTCTGTTTTTCATACTTGTTCTCCAAGCGAGGTAGGACCAGGAACAGATGAAGCATGGCCTTATTTCCTCACATCCACTCTTTAACTGTCATGCATAATGCACCGAAACCATTGCCCCCTATCCACAGCCAAGTCCCACAAACCTTTTCATGGTTTCACTTCATCCTTCCACCTCCTCCATGGTTCCCTCTTTACCTTGTTCCTGCCACTTCTGTCATGTGTACCCTCTTAGTCATCCTGGTTTCACTCAGTCTCTTGAAATATCCAAATCATTTTAGCACACCCTCTCCAACATTCTCATTCTTACTCCTCTTAATGCAACACCTCTCCCCTACCCATCATTTTTTATTTGCCGAACCTCCCTCACACCACTTTCGTCAAACATTTTATTTCCATGACATTTACCCTATCCTTACAGTTTTGTCTTAGGCCCAATACCTCACATCCATGCTGCACAGATGGGAGTACTCTACTGTCAAACACCCATCTTTACCTTTAAAGAGAGTGACCTCTCTTTCCACACATTCTCAGTGCACCCATAACCTTTACTCCCTCACCCACCCTTTAGCTTCCTTCAGCTCCTATGGTTCCCTTCACTTCCATATCCAATCCAAGGTATCTTAAATACTCAACTTCTTCCAGGTTCTTTCCATTTAATTAAACTTACACTTCAAAAACATGTCTATTTCATGTGATTATTTGTTATTTACAGGACATTATTTACATTCTGAAACTAACTGCAGTAGCAAATTTTGACATATAGCCTCTCTTCAGATGACATATATGCAGTGTCTTGGACATCCTGTGGTTAACACATGGATGATATTTTTTCTAACTGTGTTAGTATGCAGCTTATGACATCTGTAGCTAATCAGTGGAAGTAAACATAAGCTGGGATCTTAAGCAGAGTTGAGAAACCTTAATTCATTGTGTGATGGGAGGAGCAGGGCTATAAGGTTGTTACAAGATGAAAGAAACAGTTTAAGCACATTCATCCATAGGTTATGGTATGCATTAGAAATATGAAATATGATTAACTTAGACAGGGCAAGCTGAAAACTGATTTGTCATCCAGAACATGCTTACCATCCATTTACCTGAGACAGGGCAACCAGGGAACATGTTTAACATCCCATCCATTCCTTAGTTCATTACATTGTAACAAATATACTTTGTTCCTTCTTCATAGTAGAGGTGGGAAGTAATCGAATGCTATCTGTTAAAAGACTTAAGGCAACATTTTGTAACTTTGTTTATGTTGAGTCAAGGGCTAATTACAGTTTAAGGTGTTTAGTGGTGATGAGCTGCTGTAACTGGTTTTATGAATATTTTCCAGGTATTCTTTTATGAGTTTGTGATCAGTGCTGAAGCACTACAGTCTTCAGTTTGTTTACTCTTGGTTCAGAAAACTTTCTTGGAAGTCAAAGCCTTTTCTTTACAAGCTAATTTTGGTACTAGCTTTAACACCAAAACTCAATATAGTTCTAACCACAGGTGATGGGTCTCATGCTTGGCAAAGTAGATGGCCCAACAATGATTGTGATGGATTCCTTTGCTCTTCCTGTGGAGGGAACTGAGACGAGAGTCAATGCACAAGCACAGGCTTATGAGTACATGACTGCATATGTGGAGGCTGCTAAACAGGTTTGTTAAGGTTTTCATATGAGTTTTGTAAATTGATTTTAACCTGAACAATTTTTAGAGTGCTTTATCTAATGTCAATAAGGGTTCAAATTATTTTTTTCACTGGCTTTTTATCACAGATGCAGCACATATCTTTAATGAAACAGCACATATTTTTGTTTTAATGTGAGCTGAGATGGCAGGGGCAGCTGAGGCTCTAATCAAAGCCATCCCATTAACATTACATATAAGAAAAATATGTGGTGTGAGATGGTTTGATCGAGTAAGTAATGT